>VUQR01003991.1:73435-125629 GCA_015108515.1 Hemichromis elongatus
TTCCCCCTCCCCCCCCCCCCCCCCCCCTGCCTTTTTCTCTCACTCTTTTCCACCTTTTTATTGTGATCATCACTCTGGAATCCAAGCTTGCTTTGGCAAAGATTGCGCTATGAAAACGGATGGAGCTTTTATGGGACTCTGCCCATTTACTACTTCCTGGGCCTAGTTTATCTCAGAGGGAGAGACAGAGAAGGATGGAGGAAAGGGAAGATGAAAAAAAATAAATAAATAAAATGGAGAGAGGTAGAATCAGAAAGGGGCGGAAGAAAGAGGCAGCTTGCTTATTCCAAACTGTGGATCTCATTAACATACATCAGTGTGTATTTCACAACTTCAAGCAGAAAGGCACTAAGCCCACCCAAGGGCAACACAGGCAGGGCTGACACGGCCAGGGAAAGCAAGCCGTTAACATGTTGGCGGCTTAACAAATAATATCTGCTCCCAAGTACCTTAGTGAAAAATTTAAAACCCCACTTCCTAACTCCATTTGACTGTGTTTATGACGATGACAGTAAACGACTTGTGTGGAAAAAAAACAGTGCCAGCTGCTCAAATATCACATATTTAACGCCACCATCACTGAACGCATGTTTCCCAAATGAACTCAAGTTGAAGGATGGCATGCCGTATGCGATTTTGCCGTCATTCTTGTCTCGTGTCAATTGAGGCGCGGGTGAGATATAGGAGAGGCTCCAAAGTGCCACGCACACTGTCACTGTCACCGTGTGCATCCCCCAAGATAAATTCAGAGGCCTGTTTCCTGCTTTGATTACAAATGACATCCGCATGTGTTCTCCCCGATTTCTGCTCCTCACAGAAGAAGCCAATCAAGAAGACAAATAGCTGTGGCCCCAGCATGAGCGGCAGAAATGCACCGCCTCGGCAGGCAGACAAACAGAAGATGCAGCCTTCAATGGAGAACCTCTCCGCGGAGGAGATGGAGGAGTATACATTCTCCCTACAGTAAGTCTCACCACTCATTATCCCAGCTCAGCCTTGCAAAATTCAAATGTGTGGGGGAAAGAAAAAAAAAAAAAGGCAAAAGAAAGAAAAACGTGGGTGACGAGTGGTTTCTGTGCCTCACAGACGCTGAAATGTACAGCATCAAGCAGGCAGACTCAGACAACAAGACGTGCCTAGAACACCTCCTTAACAGATACAGATAAAGTAGTCGAGTGTCTTTCGAGGGAAATCCAAATGAGTTTGTATTTGGTATAGCTTAAATCACATATAACTCAATTTTAATTTCCCAACATAAACAAGGCACACTCAAAGCAATTTCCACAGCCTGATGGCCTCATCTGTCCTGAAGGAAAGGAAAGCACTCCCTAACAATTTTGTGAGGAATCACAGAAATTCAGCAGTCCACAATACTATCATTTTTATATTTCATACTTTGAGAAGTCACAGGTCCACTTTTGTTTATTAATTAAATCTCTACTTGCCTACATTTGACTCAGATCTCAAGACTGCACAATCAACAGTCAGTGTTTCTTTGCCCTTTGCTTTTCAGGACAAAATAATCAGTTGTATTCCAGCTAATTTGCTTTGTGACAAAGCCAAACCAAACGCTGCTCAAGATATAACAATAATGTCCCCGTGAATTTTTTGTTGTTGTTGTCTCCCAGTTCTCTGCAAAAATGCGTCGAAATTACGTTTCATCTTTATTGTGGCTCACAGCATTTGATTTTAATGAGAAAACAAGAATGTATGAAATACAAACAGAGCGCCGAATTTCAAACACCTCGGCCGAATTCGCTAAAAGCATCTAAGGTAGCACCCGCGTGCCCATGGAGCATCAAAACAGACTGAGAGCAAAATTGCTTATTTCAACAAGAAAAGTCACAGGTATTTGTTTTTATTTGAATGTCAACTAAATTGAGGGGAGGAGATTACCATTACTGCACTGAGGGGGGCGAGTAAAGACAGAGAGAGGGAGTCTACTGTATGTATGTGCAAGAGAGACATAAAGCGAGCGCTCCCTGGAGATTTAAAAGTACCCATGTTTCCTCATTTCTGGGAGTTTGTAATTTATAGCTGCTGGTCACATATTAAACAAGATCAGAGACTACTCTCTGACATCTTCTGAACATACTGAGGGAATTCAAATGATTACCAGCGTATCCTGCCAACAAATGACGACATAGAGACTATCTTGAGGGAGAGTGAATACAAAAAAACCCCAGAAACAAAAAACGAACACAGAGCCCAGGCAGACTGCGCACAAAGGGACACAATTAAATGGTTTTCACGATTATTCATAGTGCCGCTTTTTACCTCTGAGCAGTTGCTGGGTTCAGTGAGATGAGACATTTCTCTCAGTTATAGGTACAGATTGTATTGAGTTGGAGCCTCGGCTGTTCCCTGATGCCCTGTGAAGGTGCCGCTGCTATTGATTTCATCTTTACAAGCACACACGTTACAGTATCTTTGAGCTAAAGGCTGATTATTATTGTTATTTTTTTTTTTTTGCCCTCACCTAATCAGACTATTAGAAAGATACAGTGGCAGTGCTGGCTTTCACAGTGACGTTAGAAACACAGCAGTCTCTCATCTGTCTCTCCCACTGTGTTGTTTGACTTATTCTGGGTTTGTCTACATTACCTGAGGACTGACAGAGATGCCGACAAAAGGGATTATTTACAGATATTTTTTTATTTATTTTGCCTTAATGATGTCATCTCGCCCTGCGTCGGCTTTTGGCATTTTGGGAGCTCGGGTTTTTATCTCTGCATCTGTGTTTATGCGCATCTGTAGACGAATGTGAGAGACAGAGGGTGTATGCAGTATTTTTTGACAATGCAAGCGAGTACAGTATGCACACACACACACACACACACACACCTACACACACACACACACTTGCCTGTATATTGTTGCATTTTAACTGGGGAAAGGAATCATACTGAAGTGATTGAGGGATATTACTGCCATCTATTGAGCCACAAGAGACTGAGCTCATTGAGATTTTTATAAGGCGTCCTGACACAAATGTGCAAATCAGATGCTCATGCATTATTAAGCAAAGACTTTGAAACAGTAAGATTCAGTTCAGACAGTCAGAGAATCACACGAGCGGTTTAACATAGTGCATTCATTTATGTGTCGGAGTCAGGAGCACTTTATTCATCAAGTAAAATAAATGCAGCGCGATGAATTGGAATGAAGTGGGCTAATGTCTTAAAGAGATCTGCAGTATGTATGAGACATGTATACAAGTGCTTAGATTGTGTGCCTTACAGGTGGGACTGTAAAATGATCTTTAAATGTATTAACTGTATAAAACATAACACTGATACAAGTAGAACCAATTTCACACCAATGAAAACTAAAAAAGTAAAAGTTTTTTTTATTTTAAATGATGATGCTGTCATTTACTTTGAGAGAAAAACTGCAAAATACTTCTTCTAGGACAAGATGTTTCTGTTGCATATGACTGTTTATGTATTACAGTATATATATTTATGTTTGATATTTAAAGTCTTTCTTTCATTGAGTGAGAATCAGGCTTTCTTGTGTAATTGTTTTCAGATTTCCACGCTGGTGATCTGAAAAGGCATAGAAATTAAAAAAAATAAAATAATGAAGTCGAAAATCAAAGAAAACACTACGCTGTGCACTTTTTTTTTTACTGCAGGTATTGACAATTGCAAATTAGTTCTGGGCAAATGAAAAAGTCTGAAAACATGTCAGGAATGATCTTTTTGTCGAGCGTTACTGTGCCGCTGATATCTGTTTGAACACGCATGAAAGGCTCCAGCCGACCCTCCAGTTTATTTGATGTCTACAAGTGTAATTTTCAATACTCCTCTTTTTTTTTCTCACAGAGTAGCACTGAGCAAAATCAAAGCACCTGATTCAATATGGCTGCTGTAATTCGATCGGGCCAATTTAATGCTTTTGGTCGAGGATAAACATGTTGAATTAATTTTACACTTTAAAGGCTACTTTGGCTGTATTTTACACTTTGTGTACTCAGCACGGTGATGAGATACTAATGGTAGCTCACATTCGATCTGTTCAAACCACATCACGTGTGATATTGAAGAATTATTGCTACTAATAATAAATACTATTAGTTGTTATCTGACAATATAGCCAGAAAATCTCCTCTTCCTATGTAGTGTACCACATGCTTACACGATTATTACCAAATAGCTACAGTGTAGTATTATACCTCATCAATGTCACCCAACTGTTTTTTTTTTCTACTCCCGTTTTGAGGAGAGAAACCTGTTTTAATCAAAGTCATTCTCATATAGCAATTAGATCTAATTAGTCCAATTATCAAGATTCTAATTACACTGAAATATATCCCCTAAATCTCATATCAATTATAGTATGTGTGACTCGTCCTGATCGGGAAACATGAAGAGCGACAGTGAAGACAAAGCTGTGTTGAAGGTAGCAGAGAGCGTTTTCATTCTCTGGAGGACAGCTGGCTGCACAACTGTCCCCAAAGCTTTTATTACAAAATGCTGTTTGGTCATTTGGGGATAAATGCCACTTAACCTTTATGTAGTTGTTTCATACTCTGAACTATTTTGCTACTAATTATGATACCATGATTAGTTACATGCTTGTTTGTTGTCTCAGATAAGTTGAATGAATAATAATAAATACAGTTTCAGCTGTTATTGCTGCAGCTATCAAACACCAAACACATCAAACACTTCTTCCTTACTTGAGTCCAGACTTAAGTCTGGACTCAAGTAAGAAAGAAGCTACTGTGGTGAAAATGAACTACATTAAAGTTTGGCTGAACTTTTAGTAGCGCATTAGCTCATATGCTAATAGGTCTCAAATAGGTACAAGAATGCACACACACACACACACACACACATAAAATAAGGAGGAGACCTTGATTGTGTAGCACAGTATGTTGCTAAAGTGGTGCAGTGTTATACTGTAGGTGCACTGGAAAACACTCACGTACACACACGCACACATACAGCCTGCTCTTGCTGTGGAGTCAGAGGGAACACACTGACCTAATTTCCCCCAGTTAACTCGCCTCGTTGGGGACCAACGTTCCTCTCCACCCGTTTCCCCCAACCGAGCCTATAGGAGCGCTCCCTGATGTGTATCTCTGTGTCTCTATCATTCTGTGCCCTCCATCTGTTTGAGTGTGTTTCCTCGCTCAAGTATAAGATTACAAGTAAAGTGTTATTCTATTTTACGTGTATATAACAAGGGTAACGTGCGACCCCGCATTGTCACACGCCTGGGAAAGATCAGTAAGTGTCGTGTAGAGAAAGAAAGCCGAGCCTGAAGTTGTGTACAGAAAAAAGGCAGAAAAACACCTGAAATAACACCCAGTTTCAGGCTGTCAATCCTACGCAAACTGCAGCTACGAATCACAACTCGGTGCAAGGGTCAATAAATTCTGATGTAATACTGGTAGGAGAAGTGGGTGGAGACGTGGTGGTGCTAGTCACCCCTAACTCTCCAGTGCTTTTCAGGGCTCTTTCCTGTACTGAAAGGGCAGGGAAGTGTCTGCGCTTCTGCATGCCCAAGTACCTGCTTGCATGTGTGACAGAGAGGCCCCTGGCTACCACAGCCCGAGTGCACATGTTAGAGGTTTTTTTTAGTGGCCAGACGTGCCCTGGGTCACTTTCAGATCTCACAGACACATACTCCCAAAATCAACACACAGCTTCCTTTATGGAAATCAGAGCTGTCACATCCTTGACAAGCTAACACTGCAATATGATTGGTTAATCCACACTGATGTTGCGTGTCAGTGGGTGCTTACTGCGGTCCCATTGGTGGCCTGGGTCAAATGAATGCGCTTCACACTGACACGTGGGAAAGAGGGGAGGTGTCAGATACTGAAAAGTGGCAGGAGCTACATGTAAGAATACATGAGTGATTGCATATGATTTGTGCACGAGGCCTTTTGTGTGCACTTGAAAAAATAGAGCTAAGCCAGAGGTGGCACTTAACTTACACTCTTCCTTTTTCTTTTACATGTGTAATCACTAGTTTCCCATCGTTATATAAACACATAAACTCCTCCAGAAAGTTTTACATGCAGCTATGTAACAGCCAATGCACTGTAGCACAAACATGCAGTAATGGACTGTGTCCTGTGTAAATAAATGTGAACTCTTAGGAAAATATTACTGACAGGCAGCTCTGATACTATAACTGACAAGCTCTCTGGATGCCGATGTAATCAGAAGTTGCAGTTGCACAGTGCAGCGTTTGTATATATTTAAGCATGATGTCATCTGCGCACATTTTAGCTATTATTATCAGCAACGAACAAAGGTGGAGCAAGCCTGACAGGCATTTACCTTCTTCTTATATTTGCTTGGAGACACTTACGGCTATAGTATCTTTAAAAAAAAAGATCTTTGTTAATCCATATTTGTGTGGAGGCTGGATTCCTTTGAATGAAGCATTTGAATCAATAAAAAAACATTACATCAGTGAACATAATTGGCCCCCATTAGTGGTAATGTATTGTAGCAAAGGCTGGGATTGGAAAAAAAAGTGGTTTGAGAGTTACAGATGCCACACTCCTACTCCAAAAGGCATTTCAGGCCACGTCTTCAAGTCAAGCATCATGTTTGCTTTTTGTCTTTAGCACTCACTTAATTGATCTTTTCGTACCCGCACAGTTAGACTCTATAGTTCTTTATTATTTCCTTTCTTCCTCTCCCTCCCTCCTGTTAATTCCGTCTTTATCTCACTTCTCTGCCTCTCATTTTCTCCATCTTTCCTGCTCCATCCTGTCTCTATCTCTCTGGTGACAATGTCCTGCAGTTATGAAGCAAGGTCAAAAAAGTGAAATCCATTTAAATACTGATGCAACTCTCTGGGGGGCCATACTCTGCAGCACCCGTCTCCGTACACCTCACACAGATCGCTGAATGGTTGGATGTGGAACATTTATTTGTCCTGCATTTATCGCTTCTTGTGTTGCACATCCACTGGCACTCATATCTGTATTTTCTTAGCACCCCCCCCAAAAAAATTTAGAGAAAGCGAGAGAACAACAACCTGTTCTTCATTGTTGAGCACCAGGGTGGTGGTAGTTGCACCATTTTAGTGTGTGTGTGTGTGTGTGTAGCACTTGGAAAGTCAGTATGTGTTTGTGCATCCCAGGTGCATCTGCATTTGAAATGTTTCCACCCTACTTTATGGTGCACCAAGGGACCTGCCATTTCCATTTTTTAATTCCCTCTCGTGCTAAGTCAGGCACTCCATAAAAACGCCACATGTTGCTCAGCAATGAAACAGCTACCTCATTTATGCATCTAAACTATTCCAATGTGTGCGGGGAGGCCAAAATGTTTTTGTAGGAGGAGTTTAGGCAATGCAAGAGTCATGATGCTAAATTATGGCTCATGCTCTAAGACTAGTTTATCCACAAATATAAGATATAAGATGGTTACATGGTTTGACTTGTAGAGCCGTTTCTACACCCATCATCTATAAATGTATCATAAATATTTTTACTTTTTAAAACTCTGTTCTCCATAACTTTTGTTCACTTGCAAGTAATTGGCTTGATTTTTAATTGTGATGTGTACAGGTTTTATTACACGGCAATGGACTCCAAATACCTGCCACTGAGCTCCAGTTTTGTCAATGAAGCTCTTTTAGGGTATGTGTACTCTTAGCCAGAATTGCAAGATAAATAAATAAATGTGCTTATAAAACCTCAAAATGTTAAAGTAATTTCACTTGGAACAAATAAAGCAAAGAAAAGAAACAAATGAGAAGAGGGAGTAGAGAGAAAGAGTGAGCACAAAGTTATATCCGATGCATTTTTTTTTTTACGTTTTCTGATTTTTTTTTTCCCTCTTGTATAAATAAAAGTTCTCACAAGATGATATAAAATGACTCAATTATCTAAAAGCCTTACAGGCACGGAGAGATGCTCTGTCCAAGTTGTTATTGTGCACACACACATATGCGTTCGAGGTGCTTTGGAAAATGATACCAGCTTAGAAACCAATAATTATCATTTAATACATCTTGTGGGAGCGTGTTTCTTTATGGTTTCCACTTTGTAAGCTTCTTGCATTATATTTGGCCCACCTGTGCAAAGCACTGCTTCAGTGCCAGAACTGCAATAAACATCTGTACTTCTACATGAATAAAATTTAAAAATAAATACGTTTGTTCACATAATTGAAACGCATACATGTGAATTTTATTTATGCAAACTTCTGAAACTTTAGTTAGTAATTCTTTATTGGGATTTTTATTGTTTTTTTTGCACTTGCATTATAGATCTCCTCTAGGACTATAGAAACCTCTTGGATGAGAAGCGAAACAGCTTCAAAAACTTTTCAAGCTTTTCATGATAACTTGCACTTGAGTCAAATATCAAACGAGTAAATATTATTAAAATATAACTGATAAAATCCACTTCTTTGGTTTATAGGGACAAAATGTAAAAACAAAGTGTTAAAGACATAAGAAGCTGGAGCAGTGATGGCTTTGGCAGCGATTCAATTGAAACGAGTAATAATCTGTTGGGGACCAATTTTTGTGGAGTATCCAGCTGTGGGAGGCCAGGGAGTGCCTTGGTGTGTCTACTTTGTGTGTAACAGCGATTATGCAGGTGGCATGCCAGGCTAAATTAGTTAGTCTAAAGAAGCCAAAGCGCTCCCAACTACTTTTTGGTGCCAACAACTTGTAAAATGTAACAATGTTCTGACAAAATGATAGATATCTCATGCCCGGAGTGAGCAATGATTGGTTCACATTACACAAATATGCAACGTTGAAACAAAAAGGCCATTTAGTTGAATCTCTAAAGCAAAAGAGGATTTATTACTGTTATTATTAATTTTGTTGATCACATCATATTTGTTATGTTGTATTTGAAGACAGAGATGCTGGATGCTGTTGTTGCTGGGCTGACTGACATGCTCCAGTAATTCAAAGTGATATAAGTGTTTAATAGTCTCGCAGCTTTGGCTGTGATGCTTGTGGTATGTTTTGAGTCAGCTTTGTTGACTCTGTAGCAGCCTAGGTCTTCCCCTCCCCATGCCCCATCATATGGCTGATGTCCATATACAATGCCTACAATCAAATATGTGAAAGACCATTTAAAGCACGACTTTTATTTTGAAAAGTTATACTGTCACCACTTTTGAGCTATACCCTCACTAATTGTTCTCTCAGTTACTTGCTCTCTCTTTTCTTATTCCCTCTGTTGGCTGATAGACAGCGTTCTTTGTTTTATTCCAGTTAAACTATTTTTGCCACTACCTGTGTCTGCAACCAATCATCAGCCAGCAATGCCTCTAAGCTCTTGATGTATCAAGTGGGTACTACCAACACAGGTGACAAGGCTGACATGATGACCTAGCCCTAGTAACGCCTCAAAGAAGACCTAGAGAAGACTAGATTGTGTAACGCACGTAGGACAGATGACAGATACTCTTAATTCAAAGCAAATTCATTATCAGCGTTCTTCAAAAATGAAATACAAACAAAGATGTGGTATCTTGAGCCCTATCTCTTGACAGAGATAATCACACTTCCATAATCACCACAACACTTATGCATCTGGGCCACTAAGAAAACAATTACATTATCTGTCAATCTCTTAAGTCTATTTTCACAGTGGGGCTTTTTTTTTTTGCTTTTTGCTTTCTCTGTTTCCCCAACAGCAAACCGTTCTTCGACTAGGTGGGAAAAGAAGTGTGGTTTTAGTGCATTTAAAAACAATGCCGGTGGCCTAAATAAGCAAGTGACAGAAAATATCTTAATCCTCCAAATAAAGGGATAAGTCCAAGACTTTAAATGGTCTGACACTGCAGGGTTTAAGCCATCGGGGCTACGCAGAGGGAATCTGCGGGTTACCTTTACTCCCTACAGCCCTGGAGCCTTCACACCATAAGTGTGCTATTTTAAATGGAACACCCCACTGTACTCCCTCCCCCCCATCCACCCTTCCATCTCTTATTACCCATGCCGTCTTCAAGGTATAATACATGTCACTACTTGCTATTCGCTTTGTGCTATTTTTAAGAGCGTAGCTTCTGTTTGTTGTCATAGCGTACAACATTAAGAGACACCAGCCTGGGAAAACCAGTCCAGGAGATGCTTCTTCCTCTGGTGGCTGACAGAAACACGCTAGTTAAATCTGATTTACAGGCCTTGGCACACTCAGAAAACGTTTGGAGTGGATGATGAGTCCTTTTGCAATGTGCTTTGATGACACGGGTATGAACAACAAACATATCAAAACTAAGATAATGAGCAAACAGCTTCTGGCCCAGATTTCACAAAAGCATTAAAACTACAATTAAAATATAGTATTATGTCCCATGCATGGCTGTTGAAATGGTTGGTTTCATCACTTGGCCACTATGCCACATACTATCAGCCGTTCAGAGGACAGGCTGTGATATTGAAATGAAACATCCTTCTTCCCCGCGAGATAAAAATCCCACACGTCCGCCCGCTGCCTTCCCCTATTTCTCTGTATTATACTTTTGTAATTGGAGGTGCCATAATGAAATCAATTCAGTCGCGATAACAGATTTCACATCATGTTACCGGTTTCCTTTAGAAGGGGCCCGCTATGTGAAGATGTCTAAAAATATTCCTCTTTCATGCATCATCAATATCTTCATTACATGAAAGATGGACGTCACATTGTATTTGCTGTTTTTGCGCGATGCCAGTTGACAGGGTAGCATCTCGCCTGTGTCTGCGATGCACTGCGTTTACAGGGATGTGGAGGGCATTTTTATGCAACACGGGGAAGTTGCGATGAAGCTTATTGGGGGGAAAAAAATGGAAGTGCTTTTGTGGAAATCATAATAGAGAAGCATGAGATGCGTTTCCTAAGATATCAGCTTTCTCTTTGCGTTTTACCTCCAAATCTTGTATAAAAACACTGAATTGGATCTTTTTCACTGATAGTAAACAATGACTTTGGCTGAATAAATATATATATTTACTCAGTGTGCATGAGCAACCAGTGGTTTCACACAGGAAACGCAGTTTATTCGCAGTGGAAAATGCTTTAGTTTAAGATCTCAAACAGAAAGCTGAGTGATAACAGACTTTCGTGACACATTTATTCTTTTGGGCTAAATGTTATTTCAGCCAAGCTCAAACCTTTATCAGCCCAAACTCTTGATTGGGCTCTTTTTTTTTTCAATGAATCCAAACTTTTCCCACATGTACAGCAAAAATACCACTGCTCTAAATAGCGTCCACTGAGGAAACTTGATTCAACTTCAGATAATTTTGCACTTCACACCTCACAGCGACGGCCAAAATTATCTCTGGCTTCAAACAAAACTATGTGAGGCTCGATATTTTCGTATTAGTGGAAGCAGGGAACACAATGCACTGGTACATTTTAATGTAAGTATAGCCCACATTTGGTAATGGGGGTGAGAGAGCATTACAATTGATTCGGTTTTTCGTCTTTAGGCGATGTACCATTTTCCCTAGATACACACTACAAAGTGAATTCCAACTGCGCTGTGGGACACAGTGGTGAGACATGGGGACGTCCACAGGCATAGGCCTCAAGTCACATTTTGCGATCTTACCATAGCTCTACTGTAAACACCTACTTTAAGTCTTGTTCTAATTACTATCAGGCGAATGTTAGGAGTCATCACTATCACTGTTTGTTGACATGTGCGAACTATATTGGATGAACGTCAATGAATGTTGTAAATTCACGCCTAATTTACCTACACACAAATGTGAAATGCTAAGTTTTTATGTTAAGATATTTCCTTTCCTTTCCTCCTGCCTCCACTGCTCCATCTGTGCTCTCCTTATGAAAGGGAATAGTTGAGCAGGCCTGACAAAGGGCGGCACATAGGAGGCAGAGGTGCTGAGGGAAGCTGAGCACCGCTGAAAGGGATTCCTATCTGTTTGCATGTCTATGGTGTGTTAGCGAGAGAAAAAAAAGAAAGAGAGCGAGCGCTTGTGTATATGTTGGCAATTGTATGCGTGTGTGTGCCAATTTGAATACTACATTTCCCTACCTTTAATGTTTACTGCATGTCTCTTATGATGGAAATAAGCTTTTGAATAGCATGCAACAGAAAGAGGAGGAAGGATTTGCATCGTTATTCAAAGTGATTGTCATAACCTCCAAATCGACTAAACAAAGTCAACACCTTTGTTCTGTTTCAGTAATCTTGCTTGAAGTGGTCACCTGTGCATGATCATTCTTATCCACCATGAGTTTAAACCATCCGTCCTGAAAGCTTGATGTAAAATAATGGAGAAAAGAAAAGACATTAAAATGCTTTCATTCGAGGAAATCTGAGTAATGAACTCACATAATTACATACCTGAGTAATATTATTACTGTCTAAAAAAAAGAAAAAGTGAAGAAAACTTCAGGTTGTCATGTACAGTGTGTATGATCCTACTCTTATGAAAACAGATCACATCTGACTGGACCTGGCTCCCGTCCTCCGTGTCTGTCTGACCGAGCCCGTCTGGCTCTCTCCATGCTGCCATCTGAGCTGGGCCTGCCGTTGCTCCGGCAACAACAACAACTCCATAGTAGCTGGCATGGCTCCGTTCAGCAGCTCGGCCTCATTATACTGCTGCTGGCTTTGATGTGGTTTCTGAGGCTCTACCTGCATTACTGCAGCCAGTGGCTCTACCTCCAGGCCATAGCAGTTCCTGTCAACAAGTGAGTTTGCTTCCTTTGATATTGCCCTGCACGCACACACATGTATGGAAGAGGATCGCATGAATACACACACAGACGCACAAAACCTTTCGAGCGCGCACATTGCTGCTGACATAAATCCATTAATAAAAACGGAGGACTGACACATACCAGGTAATAGTAGCGCATTACCATACTGTAAATTCATTAGCGTGGCCACACATAACTTGACCTGTATGTAGGCTCACACATGCGGTGTACAGTTATGGGAAAATAGGATGTTGAGAGCATAACAAGCTGAGAGGATGAGGATGTGCTGTGTGTGTCTTGGTGTGTGTGTTTGTGAATGCAGGCTTGATACACCCAGATCATCTGTTTGGAATCCCCCCATTAACATTTTAACAAGACTTTCTCAATATTAACAAACCATTGCTGGGGGAGTTTGCTCACCACACAGCTTTAAGTCCCAAAAGGCTACATTATTTGGAAGGAATTTATTGTTATTATTTGGTACGCAGCATTGATAATAAACAGCAATAAGATGCCACAGAACTGTTAAATCACATTGGAATAGCATATGGTGCTGATTTAATTCATCACAATAAAAGGGCTGGCTGCAAACATGCATACAACCGGGTTTTTATTACAATAACTCAGGGGCGCAAACATCATGGAAAGTGATGGAGGAGAGCGCAGGATAAAAAAAAATGTGGCTGAGTGAAAAAAAAAAAGAAAAAACAATGGACTGAGGGGGCGGATAGAAAACAAAAATGTGAAAACAGAGGGGGTCAACGCTAGATGACAACTTCCACATGTCCAAATCTGCTGCTCTCCCTCCAAGCATTTCTCTCTCCATGCAGTGGTCAGAGCTGGTGGTGCCCATTGAGAGGGAGGGAGTGAGAGACTAAGTGACAGTCAGAACGGTTAGCATGATGACAGGCATACCTCGCTTCACCCTGATATCTCACACTCGTTCCTATTTCTTACTTTCTACCTCTGTGCCTGTTTGTTTTTGCATTCTCCTTTCCCATAATCCATCCCGGAACATCATCAGACTGCAAAGTGTCCCCTGGCCTTCGGTGCTTCTATGGTCATCTATGAGTGCTTCATTTCTTCTCTTCTTTTCTTTTACCAACTGGCTCAAGTTACAAAGCAGTAGCACACTGGGACAAAGTGCTAAACATCTTGCGTTCAGAATATTCCCAAATTATAAGCAAGCATATACTGCAGGCATAAGCAGTATAATATTTTTGTGCTTAATAAAGATATTTCTCAGTATAAATGACATTATTGAAGGACAGAAAAAGCATGTCAAAGTTGTACTTAACTAAACATACTTTAATTATAGCTCAAAATGTCTCTCACTGGCAATATTATTGGCAAAATAAAAGGAAGCATTTGAGAGAGATTTTAAGATTTAAAGTTATAATTTTGTCTGGAAATATAGAAGATAACACATCAAAGTCTCCTGTCTTTACCTGTCATCCAGAGAGGTAATCACTGAAATGACTTTTTGGGGCTTAAATCTCTTGAGAGATTTGCTTCAGATGAAGCACCAATGGACCTCTACTGTCAGATTAATGGACAGAATCTGAGAGATGCTTGACTCTTGGAGCAAATCAGATGGAAATTAATGAGAGAAAACTGGACCCCTCCTCTCCCACCACTGGCTCTACCTCCTCCTGACTGATGGGAAGATTAAGGAACTCATGAGGCTTGCTGTAAATGGGGAGTTTAACGTACAACAGGAGGCTTGGATATGCTCTGCTACGTACCGGCAAAGGTGTTAATACTCTTACTTTCAGTGTCCTTTGCATCTTTAGTGTCTTCTATGATAGTAATAGGTATAAAGGTTTCCTTAAAAATATTCTACCAACCATCTACCAACCATCAAAGTCATTTGAGTGAATTAGCTACAAATACTATAACACAATACATGGAGTTGCTGGAAACAGCTGCCCTTGACCTGCAAAGCATCACAAACACAAATACGGTACACACATATTGACACTTTCCTCTCTTACTAGATTCCACTTCCATGCACACACGGTGGACCTCGTGTACCAGAGTTCTTTACTCCACACCCGGGAGGAGCTGGCAATGGTGGTGGTGGGTCCCCTGACCTTGAACGCAATAACGTTCCTGCTGGTTCTGATCAGATGGGGCTGTCAACAGATATTTGGCTCACTCCCTTCCTTCACGTCAAAGTTTATCATGGCTCAGGGAGTGTGGACAGTCCTCGACCCCCTGGCAGTCTTTGCAGTGGACGCCGTCCTCGGGGTAAGTCACTTAAAAATAACTTGGACACTTGTGCACTTTAAATAGGAGTTCACTTTATCTTGGCAAAGTGACTTTAGATTACAAAAAAAAAGAGTGCAGAGAGGATGAGAAGCAAAATGTGCAAGGTTGGATGGGTATGTTTTTTGGCAGTGGGTTAGATGTGTAAGGTGACTGAAATGGTTTGGACATTTCTTCGTGCAGTTTAACATAGGCAGCAACATAAACATAAAAGGGGAGAGAAAACATTGTTATATTTTTAACTTTAAATGTGTGAAATAAAATCCTTGAATCTTAATTTTTGTCCTGAAAAGGAGCTTTTCTGTGTCCACAGTTATAGCAAACTATTTATTTATTTTTAATCCCTGTTTCCTTAGCGCCTCTCTTACAGCCCTGACACACCAGTGGGGGATGCTGCCAAGCTTTATTGGCACTTCTATCAAGCTGACAAATCAGGTGCAGCAGGGGTGATCATCACTCTCTTCCTCTATGCCGTCCTTTTTCTCCTTTCTGCCACCATCCTATCCATGTACCTGCTCAGGTGAGATACACAGTAAAAATACCAAATGCAGCAATAACACAATTACAATAAATATTTTGAAGCAACTGACATTAACTGGGTAAATCAAAAATGTGCATTAAATATTTTCCTCTTGTTTTAAAGCTAACATTAATGTCTTTTTGAATGTTACTTTTTTACTGTTTTAGGTATGCTCCTAGTATATAATATGTACAGTAAGCTTATTTAATACTTGCTGGCTTGGGTAAAGTCAACCACCTAAAAGAACTTTGTTTTGAATCTCAAAACAAGTTTGGTCACTTGTTAATGCCACTTGTATCTGTGGCATTAAATACAACCAAAGTTTCTATATGAGACACCCATCGGAACTGCCTTAAATCTTATTTCAGGGGCTGCATAGGTCAATCTGATCTCAAGTGAGCTGGGACAATAAACCATTGCAGTGAAACCTATAACACCCCCACAACCCACAGCACACAAATGCACACCCAGCCCTTAATCGCCCAAACTTTACTTCCTCCCCATTTAGTGAAAAAGAATGATGACATTCTGAAAGCGGTTTCTTTAGGTCTCAGTCACACCGGCCTAGAGACCAGTCAGTGATCCCCCGACAACCTCTATTTGCGAGGTAAACATTGTTAACAAGTGGTTAAGAAGTGGTTGCAAAGAGGTTTCTGCATTAAAAAATCTCTTTATGATTGCTTTGGTTGCTAGTATTTACACCGCTAAACTACAGCTAGCCACTAGATGTGACCACCTCTAGTTGGAAGTCAGCTACCTGCCTACAAACACTGGCCAACTACTTCTCGAGGACTAGTGAAACGACTGAAACTTGCAAACTGCAGGTGAAAACGGCAATCTGCTAGCAACAAAACAATCATAAGGAGGTTTCTTGTGTGAGACTGTATGCCTGTTTGTGGCCACTTTCACAGCAGCTTCTAGCAAACACTTGCTAACCGGAAGCACACATTTTTCTTTAAGGGCTAGAGATTGACAGGGATTTGCTGCCTGGTGTCTAGGCCTGTGAGGCTCATTACCCATGTGCATTACAGATGAAAGTAGCTGTGTAAAGGCACAAAACCCTCACATACAAAATGCTTTTGCACTAAAGAGAAATTCATGAGTCAAAATGTCTTGAGATCGAGAAATATGTTTAACTTTCTATACATTTCCAGTCATGTGTAGTCATGTGTAGTAATGCTGGCAGGCATCACCACACAACACAAACGTTTCAATCATTAATGACTTCTCTACTATCAGGCCATCCGGTGGGCCTATTGAAACCTGTTGTGGGCAAGCTTGGTATACATGAGCACTGCTGTAGACTGCTACAGGCTGTGAACAGGAAGATATTTTCTAAAATGCACTGGCACTCACAAACCTGCTATTGTATAGCACCAGTTAATAATAATACAGTATATCTAAACGTGACAATCCTGCTTGTTCCACCATTCGTCAAGTATTTATTCCCCTTTTCTGTCCACAAAAAAAAGCTGTAAACAAAAAAATTCAAAAGTATAAACAAATGTTAATCTAATTTATTTTTAATTTATATTTGCAGGGAATTGCTGATGCAGTTATGCATTAAAGGCTCACATACACAAGCATACACAAACTTATTAAACACAGAATCAGGAATATACACACGCACCACACAGATTGCCTGAACATACCATTCGCTGCAATTCACTGGAAAATGGAAATCATTTCTAATTCAAAAGTTAGATGTGTTTTGATATAGCGTGAATATGAAACCCCCTTACTTTATCCGATTAGGCTGGGTGTTTTGCATGGTTGGGATCACTGCAGGTTTCATACATATTGAAAAGGATGGCGTGCGGATGCTGGTGAACACACATACTCTATCTTAATGCACTGTGTGTTCCACTCATGTCTTGCAGATTGAGGTCAGCCATGTTGAAACGTTTGGTTGCTAGCCTGTATTGTGATTTAGCAACACGGATGGTTTTAGCAATTTTTTTCTTGAAGTCCTCATGTCGTCTATAGAGCGTTTGCTGATTAGTTAGAGAGCCCAGGCAAAACAAACACTGCTCTTTCTCAAACATTCAAAGGCATTTGATTTGACAGACTTTTTGCAATATAGGACCCACTATATAGGCAGGCAGGTGATAAATTACTGAAAAGTGCAACTCAGTATTCATCCAAGGTGTGTTCTCTCACTCTAATATACGACCAAATTCCATTAACATCTTAAAATGTAAGAAAACGCCCATTGAATTAATCAGTTTGAGATTGGCGGCCAAGGAGAGGGTGCCATCTAATTTCAGTGGGCGAGACGCTTATCGGGATCAGGCTAAATGGACAATATTAAAACAGCAGCTGGGAATAATGACTTCTGCCACTCAGCAGCCATACGGGTTTGTATTGAATGTAGGCCACGAGGCTGAAGCAAGACTGATAATTTTATGGGTTACAATTTCTTATTGGCTACAAGGAAGGGGCTCTGACACAGACCGTGACCTATTTCTAAAAAATATGCTTCAGGCCGTATATATAGATAGAATGGACTGTTATCCTTTTTTTGTAATTACATTTAGGAAGCTTTTATTCACTTTCTGCAAAAATATGTGTAAAATACCTCTATATTCTTTGACCCTTTATGGAAATCAAAAAGAGTGGTGGCACATCAAAGTAGTAGTGTAATGGTAGTTCCATTTTGGTAAAAAAAAACTTTGCTTGTTTCAGTTACTGCAAGTGTCTACTTTATCAATTCTTTATCAGTTTTATTCTTCATTAGACACGTTTGCAAGTTTGTTTTTGATGGGTATCTTTGTTTGCACTGAATTCTTCCGTTCCATTAAATTTAGTTTGATAGAAACCTTTAAACTAAATCACACATTCTATAAATTGAGAAATACCATTTAATCTACTTTTGACTGCTTCTTTATTGAGTAAGGGTTTCCACAGTGGGTATCTCCGCATGTTTGATTGAGCAGTTTTCACACTGGCTGTTTTTCTTGATGCAACCCCAAAGGAATTTGTGTCACCTCCCATCTTTTAGCTTGTTAGACAAATGTGTAAACCACTACACTAAGGAGCCACCAAAGTGAGAAAAAACCTTTAGGTGAGATACAACTAACGTATACGTTAGAAAGACAAATCATTTGTAGCGTCATTCATTTAGTGTTTTATTCTCTGACCCTTTTATCCACTGACATCAACCCGTAAACCTTGTACTTAAACAAAGACCCGGCATGAGCCGTGTCATCCAGATCACAACCTACATGTTAAAGAATTACATACTTAAATTCAGGGCTTTTCCACACCAAAGAAATTAGCAGGTTTTGAAGCTCGGAGATGCAAAGATGGTGAATGCCTCCAAGAGAGAAACTGCATAAATGAATGAGAAGCACAATTCAAGTGTAGGATTAAAATGAATGCATGCTATTCCTGTGTCTGAGGTCAAGATTCTACAAACATCCCACTCCCAAGAGCAATGGGGAATGATGCTGAGTTCAAAGCTTCGTACCAGCTTCTTGTATAAATCCTTGCCTTCTTGATGTTGGTTTTATTTGAGAGTTGATTACCCTCTGACAGGCTAGAATCTCTGTGGAAGGGCACAAGGTCTGTTGATTTTGATGGTCAGCCAAAGCATTTGTTTACAGACATGGTGTTTCTTTTTAGGGGTTGGCTGCATGTGGCAAACAAAAAATAGCATTTTGGTGATGTGTACTCATGTGGAGGTATGAATCAATATGCCTTCTGCTGGGCAGAAAATTTTCTTGTGACTCAAGCCGGGCTCTCCAGACGCATCTGCAACCAGCACGTCCACTGTATCTGCCATCTTTGAAGCACAGCATTAACACTGAAGAACATCCCAGGATCCGACTCCCACACATTAATATTTGTGCAACCACGCAGACACCCAGCCAAACTCAGACATTTGTTCACTCAGCTTGTGTCCACAAAATTCTTCCCACTCACAGGCCAATTTGTTTGATTCCTTTTGCTGTTTCAATTGATGTATTAGACTTTTATAGAGCATCCAACCCAGCTGTCAGAATAAAAAGCTGGCACTGTGCATTTCTGCAAGCCACAGATACACACAATGTCTGTATTCTGGATCCAAAAATAGGTTCCATATGAACTTTTCTAGGTATGTGTGAATAAAGGTGATGTTTCAAGTGCTCTTGGAACTTTTGAGGGCATATACTGCAGTAACCTATGAAATAACAAAAGTTATATATTTAATTACACACCACAATTTCTATGTTTCTGCAACAGTGGAAAGATTTTTTTGTTCACCATCCTCCAGCCTCCATTTCTCATACATGCACTTGTTTACAACCAGCGACCATGATTTAATGAACGCAATTAATATTCTTAATAACAAACTAAAAAAAAAGATTTGTTCTTGGTGGCAATGAAACAAGCAACATGTTCTCATATGTGAGTGGTAAAGCAGGTTAATTGCCAGTGACTCCTAAATTGATATACATACACGTGTGTAGAAATAACATAAAGAAGTATTTTCACTCACTAGTTGTGTTTGTGTTATAATGCTCGGTGGGGTATTTTGAATCATTACTTTTCTTTTCTGCACCATTTTCAGCTAAATATAGGGAAAAGTAAAATCAGATGCACCAGTCATTCTTTTTATTACAGTGATCTGACATTTCTCATCACTGTCTGTTCCAGTGCATTTACAGTGAAGCTATATCTCCTTGCACACATGTATGTACATACGTTTATTTTTTTAAACTCCATTCTTTTTCCAATAAAAAAGCGTGTTTATCGTTTATCATTCCCTGTCATTGGGAAGTTCCCATTCCCTTCTGTGTTTCTTTAATATCTGCTGTATTTGCTGGCTGACTTCCCTCATATAGCAAATCGCCATTTTTTAAATCTCGTGCCACTGTCAGGCATATTCTAGTATGCTCAAAGAGCTTTTTATCAGTCTTGAGTTGCTACCAGCAATTAAAAAATTATAACACTGAAATGTAGATATGAAGCCATATGTTTGGATCAGGAATGCACTATTTTATTACAAAAGGCCGTGTTTAGTCAAAAAAGTTCTCTGAGATCTCTAGTCAGTGTAAATTTCTAAATCTTTTCTTTTTTTCTAACCACACGCCTTCCAGACTCCACAATGATGGTCGCATGATGGATATCTTTCAGCGACTCACGGCGAAAGAGGGGGTGTACTTCCTGCCTCAAGACCTTGAGCTGTCCAATCAGGAACTGAGCTACATTGTCAAGAAAGCAGAGCAGTGGCGAGGCTTCAATGGAGAGAGACGCAAGGTAAATACATTATTGGTCTTCTTTCCTGTCTCTAAATAAATTGCATTGTAATTGAACCCATAGTGACCTGTTGGGCTAATGATTATGCTAGGACAGGATGTGCAAGAATAACATTGATACTAGTCTTTTCAATTAACCTGGTCAAATGGGAGGAATTAACTTTGTTTGTAACCAATAAAGTCTTCTGCAACAGTACGGGTGCTCAATGAAAAGGCTGAGCTGGGCGAGATCAGTGAGGCGCTAACAGAAGCATTTAAAGGCAGGCAAGATAACACAGGGTTAGCATTCACTGGTCACTTTAAAGGAGATATTAAATCTGAGAGGATGTATAGAATAGGTTCATTTTATATCATTAAATTTTCTTTAACTACATTTGAGAAAGCTGAGAATTCATCTCAGAGGTCTTTAGCTTCGTTCTAATTAGTACAAGATAATTACCAAAACAGAAACTCAGCTAACAGGCAGCCTGATTAGTCTGTGGAAACCAATTTTCGAAGATATTTCATTAAAGAGAGACTGCTCAATCAACACACACAGTGGAGTGCGTGTGTGAGCTACAGTGGGCATTCCCTTATTGCGGACATTTCGAAATCATCTAAGGCAGCTCAAATAAATGCACGTCCCCATGAAATTACTATCACGGGGGAGAGGATGACACATGTCTCCCAGCCCCATGTGGGTCGATGGTGGTGGCACAGGAGAGGGCAGTGTATTAGCACAAAGCCTACCCCTGATGTAAAATCTTTGCATAGTGATTGAAAATGTGACTTGTTGAGATAAGGGAAATAGAATGCAGCGATCAAACTGCAGCCCCCTTTAATTTATTCTGTAGGGTATTTTAGTAGCATACTGCTCGCTACATGTTCTCCATGTTTATTAACTCCCTTGCTCTTTTCTCAAACAAGTTTGTGCGGCAACGGGATGAGAAGCTGTGAAAGATGGTCTGCGTGTTAGGAAGTGAAGTATATTTTATGTAATTGTAGAGCTAAAACAGCTTGGGCCAAACCAAAATGTAGTTTTTGAGGGTCATAGCAGTTTATATTTGAATGACTACACATCAAAGTCGCGTCAAACCGTGTCTTACCAAAGTTTACACTACAAGCAGGACTGTATTCATTATGTTGCGTTCACAGCACTGTGCAAAAGCGAAAAAGGCATCACGAAGCTGCTATCTCATACCTGACACTTGTCGCCGTGTGACAGGTGTGACATGTGATAAAGCAAAGTTGAACATTCCTGAATTTCTTCGGGGCAGTAATAACCGGGCGAAGCAGCAACCACCAGAGCCCCACAGGCAGAGACAGAACAAAACTTCAGTGGTGAACGATGCAACAAAGTGAGCTTGTTGCCGGTTGTGTCAACACGGCATTAGAAGTTGTGTCTTCCTGTCAGTGATGCAATGTTTTGTTGGGGTTTTTTAAATCTGTATTTGCACTTTATTTAGAAAGAAAAGACAGGGCGCGCAACAGGAAACAGGGGACACGGAGACAAAACAGTATGCAAAATCTTGTTTTCCTAAACAAAGTATTTAAGTATGTCCATCGTGATGTGCCAGACGCTGGGAAATGGATACCTTTGAAAAGTTGGATTCTTCTTGATAGAAAATTGTACAAAAACTCATCTAAAGAAGTGATAGAAAATGAGCAATACATGTTGCATCAGCAGGACTTTTTTTTAAATGGTTTTACACTACACCACTATTGTTAAACCAGATACTATCATTGTAATTGTGTAAATGCTATTCTTTTTCTAAAGTCTTTTTTTGTTGTTTATTGGTCTTCGTGCCTTAATGAAATGCAACCCCTGTTCTGAGAGGTGACTACGCTGCCATTAATGGGATGGTGATGGACCTGTTTATTGGAAGAAAATTGAGCCTTGCGTTGTTTGGAGACTTTAAAAGAAATTACATCCTCAAAGTTTGTGATTAAGAAAATGCCTCATTTAGCAGCTGATGGCCTCTTGCTGTGGTGCACTGCTAAATCATCTTTGCATTACTGCATATCCCCCTCCATGGTAACAATTACAGCATACTTCATATTATACCTAATTTGATGTTATTAAACTGATAAAATGCTAACACGTTAACACGTTCTCTGGTATGATGAAAATTTAGGGTTATTGCATTTTAACATTTTTACATTATTCAAGCAGACCATTTTTCATCAAAATAAGATGGGCCTTACCATTATTTCATAATTATTGTAACAGTTCCTCCTATGAAAAGGGTCACTTTCCTAACTCAGCAAAGACATATCCCTATTAGACTAATTTGACTACATGCAAATTTTTGTCATTTTTCCCTCATTAACTATTTATCATAGACAGGGAAAAAATATATTCATGAAAGCGAGCGAAGGAGCAGCCCAAAAGAGCTGAAACTAATATTTTGCAACTCTAATGATTTTTTGCATCCTTAATTAGATAGAATAAGGTTGATATGATTAGGTCAGGATGTAGTGTTTTTCATTAAAAATACATTTCAGAAACTGTATTCCAAATGTGCCCTTGCAATTAAATAATGAATCTGACGCATTCCTTATTATGGATCCAATTAATATCAGAGGCAAGGGCGTAATTTTAATAACAGTGGGCTATGAGACCTTCATTAGCTGAGTGAGAGAAAGGAGGGATGAGGGGAAGGAAAAACAAGGTACCCATAGGAACATCAGGAGTTTGTAACCAAATTTAAAATGTTATTGAAAAAGACTGTGGCAATTTCTATAGTCTTAGATCCTCTTCTATATAACCCTTTATAGGTGTTGTAGCTGGAGCAAAGCTAGGGAAGCTTTAGCCTTAAAAAGGAAAAGAACGATTATTGCTTTCTATTTTTACCATCGCACCTCTCCTGAAATGTGGTCACCTTTGACAAGCCACTTCCCCTTTTTCCCTCTCACCCCCTGGAAAGCAGGGAATGCATTCATTAGGCAGCCACCACCACACACTTGACCTTTGTGTGGTCCATGTGCAAAAGGGCGGGTGTTGCTCAGTGCTCACAGGGTGTCAGCGTCATCATGGATATACCTCCAGATCCAAAGCCTGGGGAAAATTTCTGTTCCCATCCACACTTAAGTAAATACATAAAACATTTCTGATGATTATGATTCCTCCTAAACAGCTAAGTGGTATCCATAGAAATCTAGGCTAAAATCTTGTTAAACAGTGTGTAAATTCTGTGTGCAAAAAAAATTCTGGCTGCCTGTCACGTAGCAGAAAAGCTCACCTGTTAAATGAAACACTCTTTAACCCTTATTGAAATACAAATAGGCTTCATAATAATGTTTGGGAAAAAACAGGATGCTATCTCTAGTCTTTAGCCATGTCATCAAGCATGATGCATGCACTTTAAATGCACATGTTACACAGTCACAGTTGTTGTCAATATTATACTGTATCATCACATAGTTGGTTAGTATGTGTAAATGTTGGTGAGCTAGAGTCTTCATTGTGGGCATTAGCAGACTTTTGGGTTCTCTCATTTTTTGCCATATTTTTCAAGTAACATATATTTAACAACAGCATAATAAAACTGAAAATTCTGTTTTTGCTGTGCCATCCTAATATTTATAGCGGCTCTCATATGGCAAACTTACACTTTGCAAAGAACTCCCTGTTCTTTGCAACCTGTAATGTAGTCGTTTCTGTCCTGGATGCACTTTTCACTTTGCCATTGACCTCTCGTCCTTGTGCGTAAGTAAAAGTATTGTCCACATTTAGACCTCTCTGCATTGAATTGTACCTGTTATTAATCTCTGCCTCTCTTCACAGCATGTCTTTATCCTGTTCTTTTCTTCTCTCACCCCAACCGGTCGCAGCAGATGGCTGCCCCTCCTGGTTCTGCCGGAGGTTTCTTCCTGTTAAAAGGGAGTTTTTCCTTCCCACTGTCGCCAAAGTGATGCTCATAGGGAGTCATATGATTGTTGGGTTTTCTCTGTACAATATAAAGCGCCTTGAGGCGACTGTTGTTGTGATTTGGCGCTATATAAATAAAATTGAACTGAATTGAATCTAGACCACGCCACAGTTTTCTGTAACCTTTTAATAACCATAATTGTAACTGTAATGGGATTAAAGTAACACATTAGTTTGTAGCACGTTACAAAATTAGCAGTGGATAGTTGTTTCTGGCCTTGGCATAGGTTCCTCTTTACCTGCAATTTCTTTTTCTTTTTGAGCAATAAAAGTGAAGCTTATACTTACATCTTCACACCTGAAAAGTTGAAGAAGCATCTATTTTTCTACTTTGGACATTTCTACAGACAATCATTTACAAATTCCTGAAATTTCTGTTTCTAATATATGTCTACACCTGTACTAGAAGCTATATTGCTGTGTGCTGGCAAAAGAAGACTAATCCATTATTTTTAAACACATACAAATAATGAACGGACTTACCATGTAGCACCTTGAAGCAACAACATTGGGGCGATTGTGGCTCAAGAGTTGTGTCCTTGGGCAAGACTCTTCACCCGTTGCCTACTGGTGGTGGTCAGAGGGCCTGGTGGCGCCAGTGTCCAGCAGCCTCGCCTCTGTCAGTGTGCTTGAGGGCAGCTGTGGCTACAATGTAGCTTGCCATCACCAGTGTGTGAATGAGTGGATGACTGAATGTACTGTAAAGCACTTTGGGGTCCATAGGGACTAAGTAAAGCGCTTTACAAATACAGACCATTTACCATAACTTTACAGATTATGTAACGCTAATAATGGAGCCACCGATCAATGCTCCAAACCCCAAAGTCATGATGAAACTTCAGGGGCATAAAAATGAGCCCTGCAACATGCGGCAATTTTTCCAAAAATCACTAAACAATCAACCTGCCAAGTGCAACATGAAGTCATACCAAAACTGAATTTTTTTTTTCATTGTTTCTTTTTTCTTCTTTTTTTTTTAATGTAGGAAGATTTTTTTAAAGGCTAAAATTAAACCAAGTAGAAATATGAGAGGCAGGTAATCAGTTAGGCTAAAAGTAGATTCCTTGATGGCGTTAGCATGCTCAGCAAAATCTCTGTAACGCTCTATGTCCCCCAAGCAATGAAACAATAAAAAAAGAATCCACATTCAATAACCAACCTGCAAATGGCCTATTATTATCAAACTTGTAATTTTCACAAGGTGGTCATAAAACATAATCTCATTTTTACTTTCTCACCAATTAACTTTATATGATAAGATTCATCCATAGAGTTGTTCCATTGAGTTGCTTGAAGGTTTAAAAATTACTCAGGTTAAGATGTCAACAGCAGGGTCCAATGACTAAGCAAAGACGGTGAGTAAGATACTAGTATGTAGCTTTTTAATTTAATCTTGTGATTAATACAGTCTTCCTTGTCCTGTGATAACAACAATCATGTAAAACAGTTGAGAGACATAAAGAAAACATATGTTCTTCATTTGTTTATCAGATTTGCCCTGATATACGACTGATATACGATGTATTGTGACTCAGGATGTTTTTAAAACCTGTGGAATAAATTAATAAGAAATTCATATATTTTGCTGGTAGATCAGTACCACAGGTTAGCCAACTAGAGGTGAATTTCAGTGATTTCAAATAAACAAAAATCTTCACTTTTCCAGTGCTGTCAGTAATGCTCCAAGCTAGTGAGAGGGCTTGCATGCTCCACATCTTACTAGTGGTGCAGTAATGAGCCCCATTAATTATGTAAAGGCAGTGATGCAGATGGACCTAATTAATTGTCTCCCGTCACCCCCTTGATTACTGTACCTGGAAGGGAGGTGTTAATTTCTGTAATACTTAAGCAGGTACGCAAACTGTTTTGTCGGAGCGACCGCTATGACAGTGACAGAGTAGAGCACCAGCTTTCCCGTTGCTGTTAATTCACCGAAAGGAAAGTTTCCCAGTGGTGGTGGTGACATTGTATTAATTGAAGGAGGGAGGGAGAGATTAAAAGAAGTGAGGAAGGAGAGAGAGAGAGAGAGGAGAGAGGGGGTTTGTATGATGGCCCTGGAGATGTTTTCTCAACCTGATTGCATCAACATTTGCGTACCTTTGTGCCGTTTGTCTCTGTATGTCTAGGTAATGGGTTACCAGCAGGCGAGTTTGGGAACACCCAAGGTGTTTTGCAACAGCAGTGCGGTTGGTGGAGAGTAAACCTGTTGAGAGTCAAACGGCACAGACTGGAGTGGTAATGATAACTTGTGTCTGGGAGGCTGGCTGTTAATCATATGAGGTGTGTTCTCCATTTTAATACCAGAGCCTGTGTGTGTTGTGAGCCCCTGACCACAGAGGGCTATCAGGGTCACACTTTTGCCACCAATTACCAAGTGATAAAAATACATTTTGAGCTTTAATCTCTTTGCAAAAGTTCATCTGGATTCAGAAAAGATAATATAGGCTACAAATATCATACCTGTACAATCTATACAATAGCTATAAGGACATACATGATACGTCATACATTTTCAGGGGCATTGCGAAACCAGGAGTCACAAAAATCTTCATCCCATAACTAAATAAGCACAATTCAGTCCTTAAAAGACTACAAGTGTGCATGCCTGCGCACTTGTACTCATCAATCTTGTGCTTGTTCAAATAGTACAGTTAAATGAGTATGAGCCACTTGAGATGCAAATCTAGACTCATGTAAAAAAAGAACCTTTGGAGAGGAAGGTAGACAGAGGGAGCAGTAGGCCATGACAGGATACACAGGAACCGCTGTCACAGAACAATAGAACCTTCAGCTCCTCAAAAGGAACCCATAACAGCAACACAGGAACCCCGGGAGAGGAGAGGAAGAGCTGAGTGGTTCACTGGTACACGAAGGGTTTTTAGAGTCAGAGGGCAACTACTGGTCTGTAGTGTGTGTGTCTGTGTGTGTGCGCCTTTCTGCGTGGGATCAAAATAGTCCTCCCAACCCCCAATAACCTCTACAAAAGAGCAATGTGGCCAGTGCGCGGGCAAGCGTACGTGTGTCTGTGTGTGTGTGCGTACATTTATTTGCTAGGTTGCGTGTGTATGAAGGCTAACCTGTCCATGTAGGCCCAGTATGCCTGCATGTGTGTAAACTGTCATGCACGTTTATAAGTGCGACTGTGTGCATGCAAGCCTTTCTGCTTGCCTGCGTGTGCATGTCACATTAGAGAGACTTGTTCAATTACAGTGGATTTTTTTTTCTTTCTTCTTTTTTTAGTGGACAGTGCTGAGGGCCCCAGTGGCCTGAGGCGATAGCGAGCAGACAGGCAAGGACAGGAGCGACACAGCAGCAAGCACAGCATCCACAGTCGGAGCATTAGGGAGCGCAATATGAGATATGACTGCAAAGGCTACATGCCTGTGTTCCTGAAAAGGTCATGGACTTTGCTGAGCAGTAATGTGTGAAAGTGGTGCACAGTGGTTAAAAAAGAAGAGAGAGGGGGGGGAAAAAACAGATAAAGATCAAACACATTCACCTCTTTTCCAATTCACACGCAAGATTTTATGGACACAAATACAGAATAGCTTCAGTAAAATGAGCTGACTACTTTTAAATGTAGCGAGATCATTGCGGGTTCATATAGAGGGTTAAAAAGCACAAACCTCATCTTATTTTGGTTTAAATTTCACCATGCACTTCCTTTTCTTGTAGTCAACCTGCATTCCTAAACAGGCTCACAGTTCCAACATTAGATAGCGAGAGAAAGGAGAAAGTGTTCCAGCATGAACTCGTCGGTGTGAACAGTTTAATTACAGGGAGTGTCAGCTTCATTGCTTAATGTGTCCCTTACAATTAATCCAGGGAGAGGATGTCATTATCTACCAATGCCTGGGCCTGGGCAGGCTTTTCTTTCAAAGAGATGGAATGTGAGAGGGGAAAAAGAGGAGTCTAAACAAGGAAGCGCCTTTGGTTAGCAGCCTATATTATGTTCGACCTCTGTGTCAACCAAAAGGATTTAGGTAAGATGCTTGGATGTTGTTTCGAAACATTGAGTTTGAATATTTTGGACACTTGACTCTCATGAAACCATTAGTGAGGAAAAGCTTTTCCTTATAATTTCTTCATAATATGAAGCTTTGCATGTCAGCTGTCAAAACATGCGCAGCTGGAAGAGGTTAAACTGACAACAGGTTTTCGCCACTTTCAAGCCTCCCTTCCCTCGACTTCTTCCTCCTCCAGCAAGCCACGTCCTAAACAGTCCTTTTTTTTTGCTGCCCTGCCATCCCTTAATGTGAAACAGAAGACAACAAATTGGACTCTTGAAAGTGAGAAAAAAGACTGTAGTGAGAGCTTTCCAACCATGGAACAAATTTAGGAAGACTCATTTTACATAGGTTAAAGAGGTTTTCCACCCAGAGCACCTGGCTCAGATCTGTGAAGTCGGTGCAGAATGTGGCTTCACCAAACATTTTAAGTGATTAATAACACAGTGATATGCCATTATTGGAGGAAAAGAATTTGATTATATCAGCTGAGGAAATGTTACAGGGCATGTACCCTGCAGGCAGATATACTTTGCATACGCACTGGGGCGATGTTGTATGTAATGCAAACTCAACATACATCCAAGCTTGCGTATACAGCTTCTAGCTCCACAGATGTTTTGTGGCTTGAATTTGACAGATCTGATTTTTTGCGGCTGTCTGTCGTTACTTACTTGTCCTCCCTTCACTCCCCCTTTAAAGACTTTGACCTTGGCTTTTTCCTGTGGCCCTTAGGGGATGAAGAAGTCCTGGTGATTGTGACAGGTGTCGCGTCTTAACAGCCACACGTGACATCCAGAGGAGAGATAGACATTTGGATTTTTTTTTTCACCACATTTGGAGATTTCTTTCCCCTCGTAAGCTTAAAGAGGCAACTTAGTGTGTGTGTGTATGTGTGTGTGTGTGTGTATGTGTGTGTGTGTGCACATGGAGCTATAGTGTGTCTGAGTGAAAATGTGTGTGAAGTCTTACCACTTATTCCCAGCTCTCATTTTGGTTATTGGCTTGGATACTTATCACCTCCAGCCTTCGAGGCTTTATTAGGTGGAAGCTACTCCAAAGTCAAATTCTGGATATCAAAGGCAATACTCAACTTTGGCATCTGTCTGCAGCATCTTAATATGAAGCCTGGTCTCCTAAAATTTTAAGAACTCAAGATGACATTTTGAAATGTGTCCTCCACAGAAATATGTTTTCCCACCACAAAAGGGCTAGCATGAGGTGGGCATACGAAAAATGCCAAATGAGTAAGTTGGAAAGTATTGGCGACACAATTAGTTTGAACTTGATAAACTTAATGTTAGAAAGTCCATAACTTATGGTCCTGAGTGTAAGGGCTGGCTGGAAAAGTCTAGTGAGACCCATCTACCAATCTGAAGGTCAGTGGTTTGTTCCCCAGATACTACAGTCTGCATGTCAAAGTATCTTTGGACAAGATACTGAACCTCAATTAATTCATTTAAATTTAATTTTATTTATATACTGTAAGGTAGAGACCCTACATTAATACAGAGAAAACCCCAAAAATCAACCTCTTTTGAGCAAGCATTTGGCAACAGTGGAAAGGAAAAACTCCATTTTAACAGGAAGAAACCTCCAGCAGGACCAAACTAATACAGCAGCAGCCATCTGCTGCAACCGTTCAGGATCCTCTTCTGATTCCACAGAAGAGGGTCCTGAAAGCTGACGGCTATGCCTCCCATTCTACTTTTAAAATACTTTATGGAAGCCCACAGTCTGAGAGCGAAGTACTCTGTTAGTACGATACGAGATCTTTAAGACAAGATAGGGCCTGATTATTCAAGAACTTGTGTGTGAGGAGAAAGATTTTAAATTGGATTTTGGATTTAATAAGGAGTCAATAAAGACAGGAGCCAATATGACACACACACCTCTCTTGGAGGTTGGGGCTATGGCATCGCCCCCAATGCATTCATGTGTGTGTGTTCAAATGTTGACGAGACACAATAATTACTAAACATTTGACACTTGATTATGGTTTCATTTATCATCAGTTCTGTTAGTGAAAATAAGGATAATAAGAAAACAGTTGAAAACTAGCTGCTGCCTGCTGTGCGTCTTTATGAGAGAGAGGTTTCTTATTCCAGTAATAACAGTAATACAGTTTATTCCTGACAGAGAGAAAGAGTGCCTACTTTACTATTTCACCCTGCTTGTCAGTATTCTTAAGTATCATAAGGTTCATACATTTACCTAATAGCAACTAATTTATTTTCTGTTTTATGGGAGGCACGAATGAAAACCATGTTCCTTGGCATGGAGAGCATGTATTCCTTTTTTTTTTTTTTTAATAAAAAGTGAAGCAGTAATAAATCATGCATGAGAAATACTGTAGTAAAAACCCATGATCAATGGAAATTCGAATACAGAAAAGGAAAAGTGTGGAAAAAGTAGCATATCATCAATATTTTAGAAACCAGCAACATTTCATAAATCAAATTCAGGGGAGCTCATGACTTATCAAGAGTAGTTCAAATCCTAGTCTTAAGAGTCTTAATGCTCATGGATACTGGTTTATGTGTTCACCTTTCCCCGGTGGATTCATTATTTCAACACCGATGAAGATTCCGATCACCTTTAATCACCTTTACTTGTAGAAACTTGTGACTGTGAGTCATCGGTAAACATTGAAACATTTAAATGTGGCACAGGCTTCTTTATCTTTTATTAAAGTTTCAAGTCAACTTCAATATTCTCCAGAACAAACCTGGAAAAAGTGATCTCCCTAAGGCCCAGGGTGAGTCAGACATGGTGTGGCAGAAAAAAAGATGGGCTGCTATCTGAGTTGTTTACTGTAGGTTGGGAGTAGGCTTTCTGCAAAGGAGATTAGTAATGGCGAATTATGCATATCTTATTTTCTGGATTATCTCAGGCAGTCAGAGATGCTATCTCCTTGTATAATCTCTTTTAAAGTCGTTTGGATTTATTCTGACTGTAAATACAGTCATTTTTGCTTGTTTATCTTTTCTAGAAGTCCAATTTAGTCTGTGCTACTTTTAGATGGAGTGTATTATTGCTTATAATCTATCATTCTTCAAGTTGAAATAATTGCAAACGGTGATCTTTGCTTTACGGGCACAGCCATGTGAGGAGGGTGGGTGGAAGCTACTGTAGCATAACAGTCATTTTGTCACTGTGTGTGTGTGTGTGTATATGCGTCCAAGTATGTGTGTCCCTCCATGCAAATATGAATGGGTGGCCTGTCTTGTCCAGTGGTGCGTTTAACCAGACACAGACCTTTGCTTCAGCCAACTCAGGCCCAACGCAGACAGTGTGCATCCATGCCATTTTCAAGCTGCTCCAATTATATCTGCTGAGCATCCACATATTGGCCAAATTTGCAATAATAGCATATCTATTTCCATTCTAATGGCTGACATTGCTTGGCTTATCCATGCATGTATGTCGGTGGTCTTTTATGCTTTATGGTTTGTTCTGTTCCCAGCCATGTGCAATGTGCTGTAGCGTGTCTTAGCTTCAGATGTGTACGTGCTGCACCAACCTCGTGTGCTGCTGTGCACTGTGGCATGCAGCAGTTTGTTACTTAGAAAAATGTTACACTAATGTGGATGCTTTTTTTTCCCCCTTTAACACGAAGTATACATGGTTACAATTTGAAATTCAGTTGTTATATTACATTTGCTAATCTCAGTGCCTCTCTGTTACTTTGACATTTGTGGTCAGCCTATTAACTCTTTTATTAACTGTTCCAGGATGGTGGTTCACCTCCACCAAAAGACGAATGCCAGTTCTAGTAAATTCATGTCCTCGACTTGGGAGTCACCTAGTTTTTATCTTTAACAGTTATAGTGTACCTGCTGAGAAATAAGGTTAATGTAACCTTGAAGACAAAATTCCCTACGACACAAAATAAACTTTTTCTTGTAAACTTTCAGATTAATATTAAGTAACACCAGTTGGGTGTTACTTAATATGCTGGGTAATGAGTAATGCGATTACTTTTTAAATAATGCCATGAGTTAAGTGACTGATTTTCCAGTCACATTTCCAACATTATGTTCATAAATGCATGAAGGATTATCGTGAGCTTGTGCTTTAGTAAAATTTGGCCTTTGACGTACGTGCAATGCATCTGCGCATCTGCACCACAGCATATGCACTTATTAATTCAAATTGTTGTGCTGCATGCAATATATAATTACATGTTAGTATTGCATGTGTCCACGAGCCCATGTTGACGTGTGTTTTTGTGTTTCTACATACCGTCTGTATCTGTTACATGAACCCTGTGTTCAGCATCCAGGCCTTGAACCCAAGCCAGCTCTGACAGTAATGATGGTGGTGTTGGAGAGGAGGGATTGACCCTCTATAGCTTAGAGAGCCTCAATGCACAGCACACACACACACACACACACACACACACACCCAACACACACCCTCCTCCCCATCACCCCACAACCCACTACTCCCTGCCTCCCCCCACTCCCTGCTGCATAGCCCTAAGCGCCCGCAGGCATTGGAGATGCACGCATGCGTTGCCTTACTGTGTGGGGCTTTGTCTGTCTGTGAGCATGGTCGTATGTGTGTTAGTATTTATATGAGTGTTACTGTTTCTCTCTCTCTCTCTCTCTCTCTCTCTGTGTGTGTATACATGTGGACAAAAGAAGCAACCATGTCTACCTCTTTTCTCACTTAATAATAATCACTGATGCTTCTTTCAGATCTATCTGTGCTAACCCACTGCTTTAGATGTCTGACTGCCTTTTGTTTTTTGTATTAAATGGTAATGCCAATGAGTACTAATTCAATTTACAGTGAAAGTGTGAATAAAAAAATATGGCTTTAATGTGGTCTATTTACCTATGTTCCATATCTATCTATCTATCTATCTGAAGCTGAAGCCTACCTGGATCTGCTGAAACACTTAAAAATGTTTCCTTTTGGATCATGTCACAGTTCAGTCTTTCCAGCCAACATGACTCTGATCTAGTTCATAGCATAAAATATATTTACAGAAAGACTGCTAAAAACCAGGTGACTTGGAACCCAATAAAGCATTTCTTTGTGCTTAAAATATTCCTTATGTAAGAATCTCCAAGTGACTTGCTTGGGATACCCACAAACCAAGTCTGTACACAGACTTTAATTTTTTATTTCTAAACCTTTATGGGGCAAATTAAAGCAGTAATCCAAACAGTCCCAGAAATACATCAATCTCTTTAATCCAACCTAGGTGTCAGTCCTAGTGCTCTCCCCATTACTGGGTCTCTTACCACTATAGCCTTAAATCTCCTCCACACATTCAGATTCACTCCCATATTTCTTTCCTCTCTTCTATACTTCTTTTCCTCTGATTTGGTGCCAGGCTGGCCTTATAAGAAGCAGCAAGCATCTGAGCAAGTTTAGAACAAAATATTACACAGCAAAATGTGAGGTAATTTAAATGGTAAAAATAAATAAATCATGGTGGAATCTGCATACTGAATGTGCAACTCTTTGATGAATCTCTTGCAGTAATCGCATAACAACTGATGACTATGGATCTGACTTTAGGTCCAGCAAACTTGTTGGATACAAACAGAACTGCTTGGCAGTAGTTTTTTTGTGGTAACAGTTCATGGAAGCGGTGCTAGATGGGGCACCAATGCTTTGGTTGGCAAGATGTACAAAAATGCCAGCAGCCACCGCACTGTTCTGAGCATCGGGTCCAGAACCAGCAACATCCTCTGTATTCTCCCAAAATCCAAACCCCGTATCACCCTCTCCACTGAGTTTCAATCTCGTCCCTAGTCTGAGTCCCAACTGCAGCCACAGCCGGGGCTTCCATGTGCGACTGACACATAAATAACCAAGCCTGTCCGCCACCCAGGCAAATTCAAATGCACCTGTCAAAGTGATGAAGCACCCACCCGCAGGGAAGCATTGTTTACATTTTCACTCCATTCTTTGCAAAAGTGAGATTCTAATTATTTTCCCACTGTAAATTAAAGCCAAGTGGGACAGAACTAAAAACAAAAAGGATCACGGCAGTGGAGAAAACCCCAGCCCATGCATAGTAGGCATGAGTTGGTAACGGGAGGGACGGAGGCAAGGTCAGCAGCTTTTAAGAAGGGCAGCAAAAATGGGAGGTATAGCATTCACATTTGCTGTAAAGCAAGACTACGCAAACAAGACGGGTCTAAGAGAACTCCAACCAGCTGGAATACATTATGCCCATCACATTTCATATATAATAACATGCCAAAAATGTGCTGCATTATTTTTCATACCACTGGACACAGAGTGAGACAGACAGAGGTAGTGAGACAGAGAGAGCAAGAGAGGAGGGAAATGTTTAATTAGTCCATGGAAACGTGCAAATGGGAGGTAAAATTAGACGAAGGTAGGGAGGTCTGGAGAAGAGAGAGTACATGAATGGTAATGATGGCTATCTAGTTTGGATCAATCATTAAGGGATCAGGGGGACTGACAAGCCTGTTTGTGCCCATGCCTTAGGCTCCTGTTCTGGACAGTAGCCAGTCTGGCTCAGCTTGTGTGCTCATTGAAACTTTCCTCCTCCCTTTAGTTGCAAACACACGCACACACTCTGGCTGCACAAGTACATCATACAGTATAAGTAAAAACAAGTTTGTGTAGTTTTAAACTTAGTATAGTGAAACTGTCATTGTAAAAATATCTAATACATGTAATTAACTCACTCGCAAAATAGTGGTAGATTTTTAACTGGCTCTTGAGGCCCTGTGATTAGTCCCTACTCTGACACAGTGTTTTGATCAGTTCGTTACAAGGTGACAGGGTTACGTTTGGGAACTGTTTTGATTGTCAGCAACGACATGATAAGTTTTTTTTTCCATAACCATCAAATCTAGACATAGTGTTTACATGTGTCATGTCACAAACTGGAGCAAGATGTCACATGTATATGTGTATGTGACGGTGAAGTCCATGTAAGACAAACAAATAAAATACACTGTACCTTTCCCAGACACACATTACCAGAGAAACGTGTCACCCGGTGCAACTGCGTCTCTCCATCTGCCCTCTTTTTAGCTGTTTTTTGCAAGTTCAAGTCCTAATTTAGGTATAAATGTGGGTCGCTCTTAAAATATAACACAAAAGAATACCCTTTTAGAATGTAGTGGATTTATACTTTTATCTCTGAGCCAGAGATGCCTCAGATCACAGTTTATTTTTTATTTTGTTTGCCCTCAGACTAAAGAAGCAACAAAGCGTCATGCTATTCGTGACAGGTAAACCAAATCCATCTGTTGATAGACTTTATATTTGCACACACACTTGAATAAAAATGACTGTCAGGTCAGTCAAATTTTATCACAAGTCACACTGGATTTTTTTTTAAAAGACAACCTTTCCACTGGCGCTTGTATTTAAAGACTGATGGCTTTTCTTCTGCATTCATATGTGGCATGGTATGATTCGCTAGGTGTGAAATCACATCTTCTCCCAGAAAGACAGACAGACTATATTTGCGAACCATGGAGCCACGTCTGCAGCTGTGCCATCCCCACTTCCTGTGCCCCTGCTCCTCCCTCCCATTCCCAATGTGCATTTGCGGTAATGTCTACAAATCCTGAAATTTATGTCCCTGCTGGAAAACATGGTTTGCCGTTTATAGTCCTCTGCTAAAAGAAATAAGGCCCATCTCTCCTGATACAAGTCAAGGGACTGATGCAGACTCTATCAGATTTCTAAATACAGACCCCAACGATAAATCCTGGCTTGATTGGGTTTGAATTGGGTTAGCTCACTTGAATGCTATCTGCTTAACCCACAGCTGGCCTGTCTGCTCCATGCAGGCATTGAACCTAAATCAGTCACTTAGTGCTATCAAATGGAACAATGGTGGAGTGGAGGGAGCACTCAAGCTAGGGCTAGAAGCCAGGCTAGCACCATAACACAACACAACAGACCAGAACAGAGTAGTGTCGAGCAGACAGGCTCTCTAATGCTCTTTCCTTTTTGTGTCTTAGCAATGATGCTTCCTGAGAGCCATGGTGCATTGCATGAAATGGCATCACCCAAACCGAACACACAAACACCTTTTCAAGCTTTTGTCTTGTCTTGTCAACTGGATTTCACGTGCTAATTAGCATAGGATGGTGGCATGGCAAACATTTTAAAAAATAAATAAAAATCCATTTTCATGCAAGCCAAAATACATAGACATGCAGCACACCATACCAGGGGAATTTAAGCAGGTGTGTTTAACCAAAGTGACTGAGAACACAGAGGCAGAATTCACGGTGTTTCTATCATCACTGTACAGCTTGGATTAAAACATCCTGGAAAGGGGCCATAATTGAGTCATAGGCACACTTCCTGTGGCCAGTAAAGGAGGAAAAGATGCTTTCTTAGTCAGTTTTTCAAGACTAATGAATGACCTTAAATGTAATCTGACCTCGGTGAGAACTGTGGTATTGGAGAGATCTACGAAGCTTTTATTCATAGAGAGATGAAAAATAAAAATCCGAATATCAACACTGACACAAACATGCTATCGAAACAGACTGTTTGTTGCCTTGCAGGGGTGCTAAACACAAAAGAAATTCAGGTAATCGGTTCCCCTCTCGTGTGAGCTGAGGCCAGGCTGGAGGCAAAGCAGCTGAGGCGATTCCACAAATGAGCATCTGAATTAGCACCAAAGAGATCCATCCTAGCATACACACCAAATACACACACACACACACATCTTCTTTGAGCGTTTTCAGCTAGTCTTATTTTCTACACTCGTAACCCGTTGACATTTCGACTCGGAGGTCTTTTTCCACTCTTTGGGTCGTGTGCTTTGCAGTTTATACTAGGTTTCTAATTACAAGAGGGGTAATAGCTGGCACTGTTTTCTCAGTGAAGCGCCTAGAGTTGTGTTTGGCTAACCGTTTCCAAGTCTGAGGTGACATCGATACGCCGCCAAATTAAACTTCTCCTTCAGCTTGACCCTGCCACTCATGGCCCTCTGAATGAGTTTGCCTTTTTTCCCGTATTTTTAGACAAATCATAATTATGCCGCCAATTAGAGGGTCACCTTGAAAAACTTCCTCCTCCTTTTGACTCTCTGTGTGCGGCTCAGTTTATGTGCATGAAATGTTCACTGTTTTGGGTCGGTAGCTGTGAGCCAGACTTTAAATTATGTCTTTATGTACGACCACGTACACACAGGCAGAAAAAGAGTGCGTCACCGATTCAGCAATGTCACAGTCGCAGTTTATGAATATGAAGGAAAAAAGTTGATTTAAAGTGTTTGTAGTGTTTTCAAGAAGGCTTTGCTTTTGCCTGACACTCATTCGTTCTGAGCCTGAGCTCATGTCTTTACTACCTGGTCTTTCAGTTGAAGTGACGTATACAATCTGTGACCATTACACACATTCAAGACTTTACCAGCAGACACTCTCGGAGAGGAAGAGAGCTTCCATGATCTTCACACATGGATGACTTCAAGTTACATGACCTACATAACATTTTGCACGTGCCGCTTGCTCCCCGTGCCTTACCCTAATAGGGAAGGGCAGCACATTACAGGTGTGTAATCCCCAATACGTGCATATGAACACACATTGAAACAACTGGTCTCTTTATATGGCACGTGGTACTCATGCACTCTGTTAGCTCCTGTTTAACACAATGGCATTCATGTTTTTTTTTTTATATCTTCTCATGTGTTTTATGGTTCTTGCTGTTAGCTAGCCTATATAATCTTATCTCCCTTTCATAGGTGGCTGTGTATGACTATATCTTGACAACGGAGGACCCCGTGTCAGACTCTGCATCGCCTAGTGATGAGTCCCATAGGGATGGCGCGCACATGCCAGAGGGTGAGACCAGCACCCACGTGACAGTCTACACGCTGCACCTCAGCGGGCTTAAACAAATATACAGGCGCTTTCTTCGACAGTCGGATGGAGCCATCATAGAGGTGAGATATCAATGGAGATAAACTGTAGTCTTAATTTATTTGCATGTCTCCAATTTATGCAAATGTGAAACAAGAAGAAAAAAAGACTTTGTTGTTGGAAGAAGTTGCTTCCTGTTTTGCTCCAAAATGAAACTGTATAGTGATCTATACTGGAGCTGAGTTTATATGCCTTTAAAACCTGAAGCAGGGCTCCCTCTTCTGTTGTCCTGTCCTGTTTTTTTTTGTTTAAAGATTTACTTCAATTTAAATTAAAGGTCTAATGTGGTAGAATTTCAGATGGTGTACAAATGACATGAAAATGACCTGAAAATTGAAGCTTTTTGCTTCATCTACATTCAGATCAGGAGTAAATAAACAAATGGCTACCTTTTACCCCTCCCCTATTTACAAGGCGTAGTGACAACGGGGGTTGGATTTGCCGGGTTTTTTATGTCATCTGGCTTGGAGTTGCTGGGATTTATGTCATATTAAAACAGACTAAAAGAAATCTGTTAATGTGGAACATATTACCAAAACTCATCTGTATGTATCTTTTTTTCACTTTGAGACCATTTTACTCTGTTTTATCTCATCCCCTCACTCTTTTTTTTTATACTTATTAATGTTAAATGTAGAAGGAAATTAAAGAGAGAGGGCAAGCGAGAGTAAGAAGAAGGCAGAGGGTGTGATTGTTTGGAGGTTCACTGCCCCTTGCATCACTTGGTTTATTCCCTCTAAACAGAGTAAGAATGGGAAAGGACAGAAGTGGATGCAGCAAGTATTTCTTTATTCTACTTTCAGCACAATGAGAGGCAACAGTACAGCTCTGTGGCCCGAAAGGGTGAATAACTATGATTCATTTATTTTTTTTCATCCCTGGGCTAAAGCAGATTTGAAATTCTTTCTTCTTTTCAAACAGAAAATGACGGGATTTGCCCCGAGAAACAAATCATGACTGAGTTCAACATGCGAGCGTAACTACAAGCCGAAATTTAGCCAACAAAACAATTTCCTCTGTCTCTGTGTGAGTGTGTGGGGGTAACAATCATTTAGAATTTTTGGGGTGCAAAGGTCCGCTCGGTATAACATCGTTTTAAGTCACGACTCACGGTGACATTGGAAAATATTGATTGCTGTCCTCTCAGCACTTGCAAGAGAGACAGGCCAAAGTAACTGGCTGATTCATAGCTCGCTGCCTAATTAAAAGTAGGACTTCGTAACGACTGCTGCTGTGGCAAGAATGTTTTCCTTTCCTCAATCATTCTGTCACTCCCCTCACAACCTGGATCGTCCCAACAAAATTAATATTTTGAATGTCAACAGAGTGAGGATGGAGGGTGTCATACGCACCAACAATTAGCTCTGAGGCTCTGTTGTGTGCTAATAGCTCTCAATCATAATTTGAATGACGGAGCGCTTATGTGAAGAAACACATGGCATGGTATATCTATTACTGGTGTCACACTGTCTGTGTGTTTGTGTGTGCGTAGCCTCTAGACCTGTGCATAGCAGATGAGACATCTGGGAGGATTTTTCAAACAACAAAACCACGCACATACCGACACACGGATCCTTTCTGCCTGTGAAAAAAATAAGTTATAGTCTTCACACAAAACCTTCAGCACTCTCCCTTCGCATAAACACACAAATTTACTACACCAATAACCTTGGCAGACGCAGCCTTAGCTCACTCAGAGAAGCAGAATTCATTCCCAACCTGCCAACATGCTATTCTTTAAACAGTGCAGGAAGCGTCAGAGAAGCCACCATAGGTGAAAGATAGCCTTGCACTCATGCACAGACACACACAGATGCACACACAGACACATGATGTTCATAATCTTTCTGTTGATCCCTTTTCTCTCCCTTTCTCTCTCTCTCTCTCTCACACACACACACACACACACACACACACGCATGTTGGGTATTCATATCTTGTGGGGACATCTCATTGACATAATGCTTTTCCTAGCCCTTAACCCTAACCCTAACCATCAAAAATGAATGCGTAACCCTGACCCTTACCCTTAACCTAACCATAACCTAATAGTAACCCTGACACTAAAACCACATTTTGTTTCTCAAAAATGCCTTCAAACTCGTGGGGACTGGGATTTTGGTCCCCACGAGGGCTGTCGGTCCCCACGAGAATAGAAAACTTCCAATTGTTGGTCCCCCCGAAGATGTTAATACCCGTCCACACCCACACACACACACATACATTGTCCCTTGGGTATTGCTGTCTGTTCCTTGCAACTTCACAGGCAAAGGACCCCCAGCAGCAAGAGATGCTGATGGCATCCTCTTTCACCCGCCAGTGGTTGGAATGATAGCGCCGATGTGCGGAGTCGCCGATAGAGTACTGTGTCACTTCCTTTTGCTTTTCAGAACAGATCCCACCTTTACATATGCAAAACTAATCCCCTGAATATATAGACTGGTTTTATGTTTAGGGAAAGATCTAGGAATCTCCAAAGGGCATCCCCAACACTTGGAAGAACTCTTGAGTTGATTTTATTGGTGCTTTATGTAATTCTGGCTGTGATAGAGGCACTGCAGCCGGGTCCTGTATACAAATCTGTCTGTCTGTCTGTCTGTCTGTCTATCTATCTATCTATCTATCTATCTATCTATCTATCTATCTATCTATCTATCTATCTATCTATCTGTGTGTGTGTATTTCATCATATTTTCTTTTACAGGTTATGTTACGTTATTTATATAAAAAATATGTTTTGCGATGTGATGATGTGGTTATATTACAGTTGCATGGACTCTTTTTTGTGAAACATTCACAACCAGTGACAAAAGTATTTATTTTAATTAAACTGTGTACTGACAGTTCTCAGTTCTCCTTCTCAGTTAGCTTAAAAGCTAATCTTACTACTTAAGGAGTTTGTTTCCTGTGGAAATATTGACTGACGCCTGATTTCCTTAAAAACCTTTGTTTTTTCAGGCAGTGTCCTGGACATCGGTGCCCTGGAGGACTTGTTCCGCTCTTAGCCTAACATGACCACAGCTCGAGGGGCCTGTAGCTTTGCATAACGCAACACATATACACCCAAAATTTGCCTAAATGCACATTTTAAAAAGCAAGACCCAGAAGAAGTGCCCTGAGCTATAGACATTGTAAGACACCGTTTGGAAGGAGCAAAACAGTTAGGTGTGTACTGTTTGATTTGCTGGAAAATGAAAGACTGAGTGAGAGTCATGAGAAACTAAACTATTTCTGTTGTTTATTCAGCTACTGTGGAAACAGCTCCACTGGCTGATCCTTTTCTTTCCTCTGTTTGCGTTCCATCCTCGGTGACACATAGCACCAAACGGAGCAAAGCTTAAATCGTGGGTGCGTCGTAAAAATTAACCGATGCTCAAGTCTTTATTGACTTGCATACTGAATTCTGTTTAAAGAAAGTTAATATTAATGATCCGTCATATGCTCTCATTCAGTCTGTTGCCCAAGGCAGGTGTCTGTAATATGGACCATGCTGAAGGAATCTTCTCGCTGAATCACAACAATAGAAAAAGTTAAAGCTACGTTCCCATCAGTGTGCTCCAATAAAAGACATTAAAGGTAAAGTGAGGTGTAGCTTTTCAAACACTCATTACCTATAAACAGATGTTCCACAGCTGCCAACTCGCAAAATGCACTGCTGCCAACAACTGTTAGGGCCAAAATTATGCAGGGAAATGCATCTATATAACCTAGGACCTTCAGAGAAGGACTCATAACCACTCTGTCTGAAGAAACAAGATGGCTGATGAAGAAATTAATGCAGGCAAAGTCATTATCTTCCCTCCTAAAACCACAGTGGGTTTATGTCCCCCTGTGTCGTTTTTTCTCCGGGGCTAACATTTAAGTGTCGATGGACTTATAAAAAGATAGGACAAGCCAACTGTGCTCCTTTTGTCTCCTTTCCTCCATATGGGAGGCAGCAGCATATGCAAGAACTGGCTCAGCTTCTGTAAAACTTCCATTAAAGATGCACAACTAAGGCTCTGCCAGCTTGAATATTACCTCTCTCTGCAAATTATTTATGGCTCGGAAAAAACGCTGATGATGAGCATCTCCAGCGACTTGTATAAATAAAAACACTTTTTTTCTGCAATTTCAGCTGTGCTTTTTTTTTCCCCTCCTCCCTTTCTCTCTCTCCCCATTCTGGGAATGCACTTAACTGTTTGTAGAAACCGAAGCTATGCAGTTTAGACACATACGGTTTCAACTTCATAACATTTATTAGCTTACCTTCCCAGCTGGACTTATAGAGTTTTACAAGTAGAGTGACAAAAGAAACAAATATGATCATAATGATGCCGAGGTGATGATTCCTTGGACTGGAAAATTGAAGGCAGAGCAACGCAAAGCTTTGAACAGGTTTCATAATCATCATTATATATATCATATATCTCTCATTAATAAAGTTGTTTGGGTTTTTTACCTTTCCACAGCTAAGTCCACTGTCCTTCTTCACATGACGACTCTTCGCTGGACCAATATTGACCTAATTTAACATGCAGACAATATGAAGAAGTTAACCTTTTGAAAAAACACCTTGCAGCAACATTAATTGACAAACCACATCAATTCTCCCTCCTACCCCTCTTTTGTAATTACTCTGCTGCATGTTTGATTGCTGCTGTGGAGCTGAAGACCTGCGCTTCATTTGCCGTGAGGTCATCGGCAGCCCTCAGAAATATGAATTTGATTTTTACAGGAAGTGAGCGCGCTCTCTGTTTGTGTGTGCGTGCGCGTGTATGATGCCGTTTCATGTGCTGTCTGTGCGTCTATGAGAGGCAGAGGGAGAGAATTAGAGAGGGGAATGTCCTTGGCTGTGTACTATATGTTGCATGAGGAGATTAATGCCTCCCTGGCAGTCATATCTCTTTAACAGGAGGACTTCCCTGAAGTACACCACAGGCAATTGTCGAGCAAGTGTATACTAATATTAGATAAATAATAAAAATAAAATCAGCTAAAATGAAATAAATAATAGAAAAGAAAAGAAATTGTTCTAAACACTTGCATAACCAAACTTCCCTTGAATATATCGACTGGTTTCATGTATAGGGTGCTTTGTGCCAGCCTACATTTTCGGCCTGACCACTTGATGTATAACACAACATGATAAACATTATTCTCTTCTTTTATATGCCTTTTTTTGACGAATGTGTGGTTCATCATTCTGTAATTGCTTATACCAGTGAGATTTAAGTTATATTTCCTATCCCTGTATATAAGTAGGCCAACCCAGAGTTGTAAGAGTTGTTTCCCCTCTGGGACGAGAGGTAGTGTGTCATATAAAGTCTCCATTTCTGCTTCTCCTCCAACTTCACTCTAAGCACAGGGACAGAGGAAGAGACTGTGCATGACAACACTATTCGCAGGCCTGGAGGAAAATAGCAGTTCTTCTGCCAATCTCAGTCACTGTCATCCAAGTTCAACCTGCACTTTGTGACGCTTGATACGTTTACAGGCCGCGGGGACTCCTGAAACAGTCGGGTTTATCATTGTTGTGCTGTTCATTTTTTGTTATCTTTTTCTCATTCATGCTACCTGGCTGATTTAGGCATTATATTGGTGGGGTTTTTTTTTTCTCTTTTTCTGAAGGTGATGGGTGACATAGATAATGCATCCAGCACGGAGCCCTGCCCGGCTCAGAGCTCTGACAAACAGAGCGAAGACAAAGGATGCGTTGCTCTCCAGCTACGGAAACGAAAGAAACGATTCTGGCGTGAGTGTCTCTCTGTGTTATCTCCATCACTGTAACAAAAATATGTTTGTCACAGTTAGCTCATCGTGCTGAGAGCGCACATCTAGAGCATATTCAGTAGTCCAAGTCACCTCACCTCACACATGTTTGACTCTCTTGCTTGTGCAAACCTACCTGTTATTGACACAGTTTTATCAGTCGTCTCATTGCCCTTAGGGTCCCATCGTGTTGAGCCAGTAGGAGGAATCAGGTGTGACTCCGGTTTTACACTACAAGACCTCAATCAATGACATCAGATGGAGGAGAGAATAAACACTGAGTCCTCTTATTGATCATTTAATAATTTACTGCAGAAGTTATGCGTTCTGAATGTTGCTTTTCCTGCTCTTTGTGTTAAAATCAGCATCTATTAATCTCCCAACAGCAGAGTTCATGACAAATGCTCTCATCAACAGTTTGTTTTTTAGTAGTTACAAAAGAACACTGAATCCACTGTACATTTGGCTCTTGAGACCCTGTGCGAGTAAACATAAATAGTGTATGTGAACTGATAAGCCATCTGTGACCTAATAAAGCAAATAAATACTTCACCACCACTTCTAATGGATACAGGTTGTTAAATGCTGGGGACTGCCTCAACACAATGAAATATGAAGATTCTTAAAGTCACTAATCAGAACACGAGTGATAAAATATCAATATTGGCCCCACATTAAGCAGGATAATATTCAGGCCAGCTTGATTTGTATTGAATATGTGTCTGCTAGCCGGTGCTTAGCGTAATGAAGTGGCTCACAAATCAGACTGTAATGGCCGCCTACTTACACATATTGCTTAATTAAAGGTTGTGAGCTTATTAGCATGTGTCTCTGCACAGGGTGGAGAGAGATGAGGATCGGGACCGCTGTCATTGAGGGCAGGGCTTTAAAGGTTTTATAGATAGCTAACCTATCATACTAAAGCCATAGCACCCCCTGCCACCCCCCTAAAATCGGATCTTAATAACCTGTCATTTTCATTGATGATGATTCTCCTTTATGGCCAGCCATTATAGATCAACTTCTGGGTCTTGCTGAATGGCGATAGCGCCTGATTGCGGCCCATCGTTATCGCGAACACACCTTACTTTGGCCTTGAAGTTGCTCCTCAACTCCATGTTTAAACCATCACAGCCCTGCCCTTATGGCACGGTGCACAGTGCGAATGGACACACATATACAGCCTTGCACTGTCACCATAGAGCAAGAGGTCTCTCAATCCCTATAAAAGTAGAGAAAAGAATGAAAGCACTTTAAGGCTCATACGTCTATTTTTAATATAGAAAATGAAGGTAGAAGACATCGGCATACTTGTCGATAGGTTATCTGTTATTTATGCAAATGTCAGCTATTTGTTTATCACGGTGTACCTCCCGCACTCACAGGACGTGTCAGAGTAGCGTTGCACCTTGCCCTTCTGCCTGCCTTTGACACTAGCCAGAACCTACAGAGCTAATTAGAGATCGCTCCATTAACGGTGACAGTGCTACACCCACCAATTCAATCAGCCCTGAAATGAACATTAAACAGAGACGCTGTTTTTCAGAGATGACAGGAAGCTCTTTCTCTAATTTTCTTACCTTGCTCCCTGCGTCATTTCAATGAACTACTCAGTGTCCTCTGTCTTACTTTATTCTATAGCATATACGTGACGTGACCTTGGTCTGAGGTCACTGCAGCTGAATATCAGACATATCCCACTTGTTTTCTTGTTTGCTTTGGCGTATTATTCTCTTATTTCATATATAAGTAGATCAAATTTGATGAATGTCTTTACTTTGTCTTCCTGCTTTCTCTTCCGTGTGATGTTCTCTGGGAGCTCCATCACCTTTTTCTGTTCACAATCATCAAAACAATGCCCCGTGCAGTATTTTCTTTCCCAACTAGGGGCAGAGGGTGCACAAACGGAGGGGGCAAAGGTATTTCAGCGGTTCAAATATTTGATTGCTAATGACAAACACCATTTCACAGCGATTTAAATTTCAAATTGATCCCTGGGAGCAATTATTTCTGAGGGGAGAGAAACACGCCGCTAGGTCTCTGCTACACACATTTGCTGATTTAAGTTAAAAGAAAACCTTTTTGCAGTGCTATCATAAGGGAGCAGCAACTTTTTGAAGTAAGTGCCTGCATCTGCTTGGAGCCAACCCAACCTGGGGATGTTGCTGGAGAGTGAGAACAGAGGGGGGAAAATAAAACATAAAAAGAAAAAATAACACTTTGTCTAATTCTATATTTATGTAGCCCTCAGCTTGAGGTATTCACATAAAACAGTTTGTATTCAGAAGTGCTGCGGTGATCGTTATGCTGCACATTGAGATCGGCAACTCTTCGGGCAGGGTTGGCGGGTGCAGCTCAGCCTGATTCATTTGAATTAAAGTTGCTCAACTAAATAAAAGGGATTCAAATTCCTACTGTTTTCTTCTTCTTTTTCTTCTTTTCGACCCCTGTTTTTAAGGCAACCGAGCATTCCTTTTGATGAAGAATTTTCTACCTTTAGTCTCTGACATACACGTCTGTACTTTCTATTTGCAGAGCCCCATTTATGGCACTGCTTTGTTTGATGTTGAAATTGTATTATGCCTTGTAAAGAGTGGAAGAGCTTGTTGCTTTGGGACCTTAAGAAGGTCTGAAAGTAATCGAGTGTTAATTCAAATCTTATATTTTACTGCACTTCTTAAAATCCCAAACTTTTTTTTATAGAGTGTGCACCATTTGAGTCAGAAAGGTGTGCTGTCTTTTTTTAACTATTATTTTATGTATTATTTTTAAAGACAGCATCCCCCTAAATTTGAAATTTGACAAATCAGATACAAGGCATAGAGATCCGGCTTTAGCAGCATGACTGCTGATCTTCTTGTCAAATGAATTTTAGTAGGGTCTCCATGAAACCTTCAACACCAGTACGATGGCAGCATTCATGCCACTGCGGAAGAACAATATTATGCAAAAAGGATATACACTCCAGACCTCTGTCAGGTTTTTATGCTCAGGCTGTATTCTTCTCCGTTGACCCCGAAAAGGATTCCCTGGTGCTTAAGCTGTGGAAAATCCACACGGTTGGGGTATGTGACGATGTCAACATCGTGCCATATTTCTGTGGCATCTGGATAGATCATGTGCCTCTCTACACACACATATTTATTTATTTTTCCTCTTCCAGAGCAGTTTCGGGGAGGCAGATGTCCTGCTCACAGGAAAAATAATTTGCAGTGGGGGGGGAGAAGAAAAAAAATATGGGGGTAGAGGTGGGGTGGTGAAGGGAAAATATATGAATATGCAAATCTTGTCACAGTGTGGAACCTTGTAATGAGTGGGAAATGCTGTTGCCATCTTTCATTATGCAGAGGTCATTGCTTAATGCCAGGCAGCTGGGCCCAGATTCTTCTCTATGAGCCCCCCCCCATGCTCACCACCACCACCACCACTACCACCATTTCTGCTGTCATCTCACAGCAACTTGAACCAAACTACATCCTGGCAACACACAGTTCACAAAATGCATGCACGACACCTGGATGTCTCTGTTGCTGCAAGGAAACCTTGTGTTGTTCAATTTTCCGATTTAGACAACTCTGCCGCTTCTATGAAGTGCTTCAGTTTAACACAATTGTGTGAAGTACTGTGTGTGGGTGTGTGTATAAATTATCCTGATATGTCTGCATGTAGTTTGCCGAACCCCATGTGAATAAACCTGACAGCACATTTGATCAGCCAGAAATTTTGGTCAGCACTCCCGAGACCAGATCTGGTGGTTCTCATCTGGCTGATAACCACCAGACGTGGAAACTAAGAAATTTTGGTTTTGATTTGAATCATTTTTAGCATCATTATGGTTTCTTGGGTGCACCTGAAAGAAAAAATATCAGTTTTACTCTTTAAAAACAAAAGTAAAGGGATAAGAATGCTTTATAAAGTGACTGCTGCTGTATGTCGCATGTTTCATTTGTGCAGAGTGATGCTTGCACAGCTTCAGAAACTAGAAAGAAGGCTGTAAAGTATGTCTATTTCCAATCCGGCAGCTGGACCGACTATTGGATGATCTATTGTTGTTTAAGCGGTTGCATCTAGCTCTTCGGAGCTGAAAGTTTAAAAAGTGGGCACAGCTCATAGTTGTTGTTGTTGTTGTTCCCGGCTTCCTTTTGATCAACCCTTTCATGTTTTGTAGATTGCTGAGACAGCTCACTGCTGTTCTGTCTCCTCTTGCAACAGCTTTCCTGAAATTTCCGCTGGCGTCTACCCGACATTGAGCTATGGGGCTAATCATTAGGTAAACCCGTCTCCCACTCTCTCATGCACTCTTCAAATAATCCTGGGTTTGAATGCTAAAAATGTAATGAACTTCACGGTTCATTGTGTCTGACATTGCTTAATTAATGGGTGCATTTAAAGTACATAGGGCCCCGGTAATTGATTTATATGCATGATTTGCACATACAGCTGTTGGTTCCTGTAGGAGACTCATCACTCAAAAAGTGGCTGTGCTGATGTTAGGCTTGGTAGGTAATATTAAGATTTTTCTGTTGGCCGATCCAGCCTTGAGAGGAAAAAGACCAGGTCACATGTTAGCATATTTTTTCATTTGCAATTATGAACAGCTACTTAAAAAATTAGACTTGGGCAATTTATTATCATATTTTCCACCAAAACACTTAAAGGACTCAGTCTGAGCCTGGAAATGTTTTTCATATGGAAAACCTTTGCCTCCTGTAACATAATTGAAAAAAAAAATGGCAGAATAAATTTGAGAAACTTTATTTTCATTAGGCTTTGCCTGACAATAGGGCTGGACCAGTTAGTTCTGTGCTACCCAGAGGACCTCCAGCACACTTTGGCTTCACACCATCAGTCTGTCTTACTCGCCTCAGTTAATGCATCTGCCAAGAAGAAGCTGGACACAGGCATTACCATAAAGTTCCTCAAGCTTAACATCATGCATGCTAAACATGATGCATTTAAATCTGGGTTTTGTGACATTTAGTTTTTCAGTTGAGTTTAATCTATAATCTTCTTATTTTTTTATTTATGCTTAGAGCCCTTCTTGTGATCCCACTTACACATCTGAAAACTAAGTTTACCATCCATTCTTCTCACCCCTGACTCCATAGGTGCTTAAAACCAATCTCTTTTCATTTGGGCTTTTGTGTAGTGTTTGTGTTTTATTTGTTTCATGTGTGTTCATTATTGATACCTCTGTAAAACATCTTGTGTGTACATTTTACTTTAAGCAATATTTTTATAATTCTATTGACGTCCACCTAAGAACTTATGCATTCAAAAACTACTCACAGCACTTTAAGTTTACTATAGTAACCAGCTTTTTTTTTTTTCTTTAAGTGATCATTTGCAACATGAAAGTTTAGTGAGATTAATTACATGGTTAGGAAATAGTCAGCTAGGGTAAATGATGTGTACCAGAACACGCATATTTGAGTGTTGACAGTGTGAATGCAATTACTGTTAAAGGTTCCAGGTTTTTCTTTTATGCTGAAACACAGTATTTGTAACATTAGTGTTCATCTTTCACACCTTTATGCTTATTCCAGGCGTATACAGTGTGGCCATAATTATTGTTTTCTGCAGAGATCTCGAGGTCACTGGCTCCTAACCATTATTTGGCTTTGGACAAACTCTCTGTGGAGATCAGATCAATCTATCACATTCAAGCATATTTCTATCACCATCAAATTGATTTTTCCATGAGCAGGCCCTTGTTGTATGTGTGTGTGTGCATGTATATGAATGGAATGCAGCCTGCAGCACGCACAAACACACACGTGCACACAGCTAAATGCGCGGCACAGGTGCACACGCACAGATACTGTACTTGTTCATTTATTCATTTCTGTAGACACCCTTTGGCATTTCTGTGAGTAAAATGCTGGCATCGGCATATTTAGTGGTCTCAGATCTTAAACGCGCGCTCACACGTGCATACAGTACACTTCTTGTTAAAGCAGACACCAAGCGAACCGTGGCCTCTCAGGGGCAGGGTGTCTCACTTTCTTTATTATGTACACATTAATCAATACAGACTGACCTGGTGTTGAGGCTTGCCATCTTTTCATCTTTCCCCAATACATACACCCTCTTCACCCCTCCACCCCAGCACCCATCGCTCATCTATCATTTTCCTTCCCTCCGTCACCTCTCCGCACCTGAATTCCATCAATCCCCTTCCTCGTCCATCCATCAGCTCTTATCTGTTCATTTCACTGCCCAACCATCACTCCTTCAATATGACTGTCTCGGTCCTTGGCATCCCTTTGATTCAAGAAGAGGAGGAGGGGATCACAAGAAGTTGTAAAGAGTAAAAGAAAAAGTGCGCAAAGAGAGGTGGGGGTGCGGCGGCAGTGAATTGTGGGCTGGCAGCATTATTGTCATCCATAACGTAGCTGGACAGGGGAGGGTGATTTGGATTTAAATAATGTATTAGTTTTTCAGAGCTACCATCCACAATGCCTCACAACACTGTGAAACATAATAACTTAAAGGTGCGCGTGTGTACGTGCAAGCTTGTGTGCGGAGGTGAAGGAAAGCAAAGGAGATGAAACTGGATGTCTTTTAGATGCAAATTGAGCTGCGTGTAAAATGGTTTGATGCAGACTGATTGGGTCAAATTGTATTCACACTGTTGTTTAGCAATAAAGGATAGAAGAAATAAAGGAAGTCGTCTTTTATTGTCCGAGCGTGCTACAAACGCAAGGAAAGATGTAGCACTGGTGCTGAGGACTTTGAGACAAAGGAGGTGGCTGGGCAGAGCAAGGAGGGCGGGAATAAAAGATTGTGCTGGAATTTGTCAAAAGCCAATAATCATTCTGGTGCAGGAGAGGAGTACTACATCAGAGTGGCGAATCAATATCGCATTACTTAGTATGGGAGTATATACAAGACTCATCAAATTGATTATTTTTGATGCTACAATGGCAGTTTCATTTGCTGGGACCCCTCGACAACAACTACTGTTCAATTACCGGGGATGTCTGTGAATTGTGGAGAAGGAAAAAAAAGAAATACAGCAAGACAAATGGATATTTATTTGACTAAAATAAAGCCTGGCCTGGTAAAGAAATGAGGAATGGAATGTCACAGTCAAGCTCTGGTTAAAAGATGACTTGTCTCATCGGACATTGAAATTTCATGAATATATTTTCCAAGGGCCAGGAAAAACAGAATTCATCATGAAGTTTGTATACAGGCCATAATGTCACAGCAAATATTAGTCAATCTCCTAATGCACAGTGGCACTGTTAAGCATATGCCTCTCCTGACTCGCAGAGTTACAGAGTGGGATGGTTGTGGGCAGGGTGCAAGACTTTGTGCTGTTTTAGTAAAACTGTGTTTTGGGTTTCTCCTAAAAGCCTTACAGCCCAATTAAATCTATACTCCATAAATTATAATTTAATGGGAATAGATTTGCAGCTGTGACAAATCTTATAAAACATATTTTATAGATGCGTATGTACGCAGCAAGCGGCCTGAGCAAAGAACAGAATTTTTAAAACCATTATTTAAAAAGAAAAAAAAGAAGAAATGTGCATCAGATGTTTCCAGTGTTTCATCCCAGACACTCTTCAGTTTGGACTAGTTCATCCCTAAAAAGCCCAACTGTTGCTAAGAACAGCTTCTACCAATGAAGTCCTTCTCCTAATGGCTCCAAGTCTTCAATATGGGGCCATCAGGAGATACAAGGCGCAGCGGCTCCTTGGATGATTAAAAAGTCATTTCCTTAACTGTCCTCCCAGGATTTGTGGGCTTTTTTTTTTTGTAAGAAAACATTAAATTGCTCCAATCAAGCATAAACGTCTCCTGCTTGTGGTGTAATTTGTACTGCTGTTCTCGTGGTGGGCGCTTATTTGTCATCCTTTTCCTTTGGCGCTTTTCCCAACCGCCTTGATCAACAATTAATGGTTGAAATTGCTTCCCTGTTACTTATGGCTGTGGAGACAG
>VUQR01003992.1:9261-36071 GCA_015108515.1 Hemichromis elongatus
TTTTTTTTCAAAAAAAAAAAAAAAAATTTGTTTTTTTTTTTTGAAAAAAAAAAAAAAAAAAAAAAAAAAATTGTTTTTTAAAAAAAAAAAAAAAAAAGCTGTAGTGGGGTCAAGGAAAACCTTATAGCTATGCTTTTAAAGTCGCAGTCCAGTAGATATGTCATGGCCGTCTGACATGCAGACAGTTTGGCATAACATAATCCACAGAGAATGAGAGACACCAGTGGTCGCTTTTCAGTTACTGGCCCCAGATCCACATCTTAAGAAGACACACAAACATCATCAGTCAGGTTCTGTTGACTGCATGGATAAGGTCAACAGCTGACCCCAGTGGGATCAGTCTCGGGTTGGTTCAGTCAGCTGATCATTGGGGTGCTGTGGATTATGTGAAAACTCTATCCCATCACTGCATCCACATAAACACACCACCGAATCTGACAGATAAGATTTCAGTACACCCACTTGGGTGGTTGACAGGGTCATGCTGGCTTACACAGTCATTTTACACTACTGACATTACAAAGAACTTGGCATTTTATTAGCTTTTACAACCATCAGTTTCCAGAGTGTAGTGTGACTCTGACACGTCTAACCCTCCCACTATTACTATTACTGATATTGGTACGGCAATATTTTCATGATCTTAACACATTCTGTAGGATGTGTTAAGACGGGGCCGAAAAAGGGCTGAGCCAGAGACAGTTGAGCTGGAGCTACATCCATATTAATAATAAGTCATGTGTTGGATTATACAGACAATCTTCTTGTGGCCGGAGTTTTGCTGGAAAACAAAACTAAACATTGAAAAGAGGCCCAAAGGGGCGGAGAGACAAAGTTGCCAGGGATGGGAAACAAGGGGGATGGACATTTAAAGCTTGGGAGAGCGAATAAGCAGGAGATGACAGAAATGTAGGTTGTGTTCATGAGGTTATTTGAGGTGTGCATGTGTGTTTGTGTACATGTGTGGGTGTGTAGGGTAAGTGGGAGGCAAGGGTGACTTGTTTCCTGGCCTTGGAAAATTTAGCCAAGCTGGCAGTGTGTAGGAGGGGAAAGCCCTGGGCCTGGCCTGGCTGAGGCTTCAGCATGGCCTTGTGTTGAAAGGTTATTGAGTTTAACAGGACGTGGCCTAGGACTGTATACAGTAGCTCTTACGTTAAGCTTGTGTTTTGGTAGGGGGGGGGGTAAAGCTGTAGTACATATTAAGAAATTACTACTTTTACCAGCTTTATTGCACTGTTGTTGGGATATCAACTGTTGTCAGCATTTCCCACATTCCAAAGAAAACACAAGTGAAAAGTGACAGCTGACAACACCCTGTGTGTCACAGGAGGCATGTCGCTGTCCTTGGATAACATTAGACTTAGTATTGACAACAACAAATTATAGGAACTGACCGTTCCAAACTGAGCAGGAAAATAAAACGAGGTCTGCTAGCAAACAAAAATAGACACCTTGTGTAAAAATGGTCTACGATGTCATGACTGGAAATACTGGCAGCATCCATTAAAATATTATTTTAATGATGTGTTTGAGAAGGCTATCTGTCTGATAGTCCTTTGTATTCCAATAGGGCGTTTTCATTCAAAAATAAAGAGAAACATTAGTAAACTGCTATGCTTATAAAGCTCAGTAAAAGACAGGGCTGCTAGGGTCCTCTGTATGACACTGCATGAGTTTATCATCAGGGCTAATTATTGTCAGTGTGGTCATTATATTAGAAACGGCTGTTCCTTCCTTCTGTCATGGCAACTGGTGTTTGTGTGTGTGTGTGTAGGACAGATAAATACTTCTCCTTACCGTAATATTGTTGGCTAATATTTATTCTAGCCTAAATTTTGTTTTCACGTCTTATGATTATGGATTCATGTTTTTTTTTTTCTAAGGGCAGGAGTTGTTTAAGGTTACTCATTATGCAATAAATGCATCAACTTTAACAGAATAGGCAAATAAAGAAGCTAAGCTGCTGGTGGGTGGTTTATGTTTAGATAAGTATTTTTCCAGTTCTGATTCTTAGAGCTGATAACCACCATCTTCAACCACAAACACCAACCTCTACTGCTCTGCAGGCATCTCGTGTGCTGGAAAGGCTCTTTGAGGGTGTTTTTCACTGCCATGTGCCTACATTAATCATCAACAGACAGATAACTGCTATTATCGAGACACTCGAGTATAATTTACTGCTTCTGTGGATACATGATGTTCAGTGATCATGTTCATGTGTGCTTGTAGCTTCCATACAAAGCTGTAAGGTAATTGGGAGTCATTGTTGTGTTGAGGGTTTCAACTTTACTGTAAAGGGAGGATATAATACTGGCTTCAGAATTCACAGCAGAGGAGAAGCTGAAGTGAAAGAGGAACGTGAAAAGCAAAAAACAGGATGGTGGACAGATGATGTGAAAAAGCATGTGCATGGACTTTCACATGTTTTGCTGTTGTACAGACACAGTTTGTTTTTTTCCTTGTTTTTTTTACACCTATTCTACGAAAAAACAATCAAATATGTAATTTGGTCACACAAAAGCACGCACACACGTAGATATTTGTTTTATTGCACAGCAGATATAAAGAGTGCAAAGGAGAAAGTGTGAGGCAGGATTAGCAGTTATATGATTGTAAGGCTGTGAGCTGTGGAAGGAGCCAGATTACCATCAGAGCAGTTGGAATTCAAGCCTTATCTCTGCTTGGCAGGGCCCACTGTTAGGAGCAGTAGATGAAGTAGCCCTGGGTACGGGCCTGCCGGGGGAGAAACACTGCTGCCTCTGTTACGCTCTGCTTAACAACTCGATTAGCATGGTTGTGAGGTTGGACATGTCTGGGTTAGCACCCACCAGACTGCTGCAGTTTTCTGTGATTCCTCTGTATCATTTTGGTTGTCTTAATATAACAACACTGCATTAGCAAAGCACGTAATGTTACATGGTTTTACGAGATGCAGAATAACCGAGAAGTCTCGTCGTAATGCGGCGCTAAACAATGAACAGCTGGCATACAAATCACCCATTTCTGTAGAATAAATTAAATTAGCGCTTGTTTCCTTTTCAAGCTTGATTGAATTCATGGCGATGTTGCAAAATAAGAATCGTTAAGATTTTGAGTTTCATAACCGTAACCAGCTTTATGAGGAAAGCTAATATGACAGCTGTAGGTGTAACTTAGATTAGATTTGGGGGGTTTCGTTTTGTGGTGTTTGTTGATCAGATCCGTGTTTGCGTCCGAACTCATCCTGTAACATTTCACCAAATTTGTGGCTGGTGTGTTTTGCAAGAAAGACAAGCAATACTATTTTTTGGGTGAAATAAGTGTGTTTCTGCAATTATGCCTCGGTGGAACGATGCCTCTGGTGACACTGTGTCCTTTTTCCAAGCCTTGTTGTTTATTCATTTATCCCAAGTCAGAAGTGCACAGAATTGAGGGAACAGGGAGGAATTAGGACACAGTATTCAATGTGGTATAAAGTCACACAGTTGATAGAATAGAGAAACAAACTAGCAAACAGATAAGTGATAGAAAGTGACCAGGTTGTGTGTTTGGGAGTGGTAGTATAGGAGACCCACTCTTATCTACCCCTCTCTCTCTGTACAAAAGCCAGTTGTTCCAGTCAGCTGTCCGTGGGCTAGAAGAACTTTGGAGCGTCTGATTGCAGAGCTCATGCCTGATCTTGCCCTCAGGAAGCGCACACATACACAAACATGAGGAGAAAAGGAAAGAAAAAGGAACAGGGAGGGAGCTGGGGAGCATAAAGTGAGCAGTAAACACCGATAAGCTTAGTGCGCTTTACAGTACACAAACATCCACATAATAGGTTAATAAGTCGCTTTGTTTCTCTAATGTCACGGAGAAAAAATACACAAATGTGTACTATGTAAGCATTTGTGGGGCTGAGCCACTTTTTCTGTTTGCTGTTTATAGTCGTCACTGTTCACCATTCCTACGTGATGTTGTCATGTTAACACTTTGAGCTCTGCGTCTAGTCCCCTCATGCTTGTGAAACATTTTCTGTTGAACTGTGAGTAATGGCTAACAGACAGCCATGACAGAAGTTGCTACAGCTTCTCACTATTAATCAGTACCACCAGATTGTTAGGACTGAGTCAGCAGCTTAGCTAATGATTCTGCATAATTATGGACTTTTTTTTTCTTACTTTTGTTCTGCAATCATAGTATTGTTCTTCCCACAAAAGCCATCTTCAGTCCTTGGAGCTTATTGTGTTTTAACAGAGATTACTTGTGGCTATATGACAATATTGGGGGTGGGGGGGAATCAACATTTTGAGAAATTTCTGAATAAGCACGTTAGTCTCTTTGGGGAAGTATTCACAGTTGTCTCGTGGTCCCCTAGTGGGTGTATCTGGAACAGTGTGTTGTGGGAATCTCCACACATTGCCCAGAGTGTATTTATACACAGACTCTATAATGGACGTCACAAAGAGATCCATACTCCCACTTCCAAAAACAGTTTCTCCTCTGTTGAATTTGTTGTTGTCAATTCCTATCTCTTCAAATACATGTTTAGAAGTCTCAGGGGGCCTAGGGGGGCCTGTGAGGGGCTAGTTAAGGAGCATGGCATGCTAATGGTTTGGAAACGATATGAATAGAGGCGCGACTGGAAGGCAGCCATAGCTGAAATGACAAACATACACACAAGCAGCCTTATTTTGCCTTCCCTTCACGTTCTACTTCACGTGCTCATTCTCACACATCTGTGTGTAATTATATTTTGTTTGGGCTACTTGTGTTACACCCAAACGCGTATAACTTGGCTAAAATCCAGAATGAATACGGCCCCTTTATTGTCCAAACATCACTCCCATCCATCTTCATGTCACACCTATTTTCTTTTGCTGTTTGGTATTTGTGCTTTGTCTATTAAGTTTTTATAAAAGCTACTCTTCGCTGTTGTTGTGCTCCCTTTATATTGCATAAAGCTCGATGGTGAGGATGCGTCTGGATGTGGGTATAAATATTGTTTCTTTATTTAGAGATCTACTGAACCCTCTGCCCTAAATTTTGTCCCATTTTAGAGTTTACCTTTAACACCTTTTTTTCTTTGCCTGCAGGACCTGTCCTGCATTGATGACATCTCCACAAACTCTCTGTTCTCCTCTCCGACTGACTCACTGTCGGAGTATGCTGACACCCAGTCCTTCATCAATGCAGAGAACCTGGCCACAGTGCCCACAATCTGGGACGTCAGCACTAGTACCACCACACCAGCACAGAGCCAGTTAGAGGTCAGTAACAATCACTAGCACACATGTCATTACCAGAAAAACTGGTTACCACACCTTTACCTCTTACAGATAGAATATGCAACAGACTTGTTTGTCTCAGCATACATATATCGTTACTGGGGGAAGTTGGCATCAAATAACAAACAGTAACTAAGGGTTATATTGTCCATTTTATCCCGTAAACACTAATGCCGTCCTGCCTCACTACTGCGTCTGCAGCCTGGCGGTGAAGTGGTTAGCACTGTCACCTTAAGTTTCCTCCCACATTCCAAAGACATCCATGTGAGGTTAATTGGTGAGTCTAAATTTGCTGGAGCTGTGGATGTGAGATAGATAAACCGCTGCTTTAATGGGCGAACGTGGCTTGTAGTGTCAAGCACTCGGAGAATGATATAATGTTGATTTAATGTTCCACTCTAAGATGGGATTTTCATGTTGTGGCTGCGTACAAGTCCATTCTTATGAAGCTGTGAGTTTATATGGGAAATAAATAGAAAAGTTATAAACAGCAGCTCTCATATAGTAACTATGCAGCATAAATTATAGTGCATATCTACTGTCTCCGTTATCTAATATCCTTATCATCTATCTATGCTGTTAGCACACCACTGTACCACTTATCTAGCTACCAGTACGTTTGTTGATTTATAGATTTTTGCATTTAATTAATTTTACAGTGAAACCTTCAACTATGCACATATGTGATGACATACAGCACTGGTGTAAATTACACAGTTATTTTATTCATATTGAATTCCTATTAAATAAAGCAGGGAGTCATTTGGTGCTGAGGTTGCTCAGTTGTTAACTTGTCAGGCATTGCATGTCAAATTTAAGACTGACCTGTTATCTCCTTGGTACGGCAATGCTGATTGCAACGACGAGTGTTTTGTCATTCAGAAATTATGTTTGTATCCATTAGATAAAATTTGTTGTTGCTAAATATTTCTCTTTGGTCTTTACATTTTTAAACGTTTTCTCAGTGGTAGACAAATTAGGGTATGCATGCACTTTCGTGGTCTCTAAATCAGTGTCCCGAGGAAAGCAACTTTGTTTTCGATAGTTGTTCCTCCAGCCTCCAGTGCTCGCATTCCTGTTAAGCTCTTTTTAAATTAGATGGGTCTGTGGATATCTTTTTGATATGATCAGAGCACATTATTTTCCCTGCTTTCTGAAAGCCTTTTTTTCCCCTTTCATTCTGCCCTCGTTTCATCCATTATGTTTCCAAGACTATATTTCCCATGCCTTTATCTTCCTTTCGTTGTTGTTGTTGTTGTTGTTGTTGTCACTGCTGGCTTTTCAATGCCAGTCAAATAAAATGCATTTTGTTTATTGCAGCTTTACGAGACATCCACAAAGTGCCCCATCGCTCTCGTACACGTGCAGATAGACACAAATGCACGGGCAGATTACTCTCGTCTTTCTTTGCTTTAATCCTTTTTAGGCACAGTGTTTTATTTGAGTTTGTTTTTCTTTATTTTATGTTTTTTGACAGCAGAATGGCAGCAGCAGGTTTCAAGGCTTGGCAAGTTTGGAGGATATATCTGCTATTATCAGCACCCCACCTTTAGGAGGATTCCAGGTAGTTACATCAACCTCTCCAATCTGATGTTGAAGTTAAACTCCTTGAGCTTATTCATCAATAATCATATATGGGAATCATAACTAAAACATAGATTATGTTTTAGGTCTTGTTTGCAGCAGCTGCAGCAGTACATTCAAACAAAAAAAGCACAAAATGCTGTCTTGAACTAATTTGATTTCCAGATAATCGTGTTATATAACTTAAATGTGAAACGCTAAATTTAATGGAATCTGGTGCAATTAAATTTAATTAATTGGTATATGTTTGGTCAATACCCAGCATATTTTCCTTACTGATTAATTATTTGCATAAATAACCATTTGATTTGTATATATTTCAGTTGCATTTTATTCAAAATAACTGCTTCATGTGTAGGAGGGTGAAAAAAAAAAGGTTTTAGTGCGTTTTACACTAAAAAGATAACACGGCTTTCATCTGGGGGTCCCGTTGAAGTTAGCAAAACTTGTTGCAATGCTTTTTGTGACAAGTCTGACCATCTATAAGACAGTTGATAAAAGCATGGATGCATATCGTACATTCCACAAATGTACATTGCATAGAGAACAGGAGATACTTTGACAGGAAAAGAGGCGTCGTAATATTCATCTGTCTGTCTAAAAGAGGTCCTCTGCATTTCCACTCTCTCACATATTATTAAACACATAACGCTCTCTTTTGTTTGTATTCAATCTCCTTTAAATGGCTTCATGCATTTTATTTACTTGTTTTTTTTGCTAATTTTCTGGTTAATATTCTTTCTTTTTCTGGTGTACATTATCTTCATACTAACTGCTCACCTACTTCTAAGTTTCAGCAGTTTTCTCTCTCCTAACATGTCTTCACCTAAGCTGAAACAACAAAATATTATTCCCAAATGCAACGCTTGCAGTTGTGATTACATTACTGAAGTGTCTGTGGTGCTTCCAGCCTCAGACAACCCAGGCAGCAACAGAGGAAGAAGAGGAGGCTGAGGAAGAAGAAGCAGAGGAACTGGGACATGTAGACACATATGCTGAGTACAAACCTTCCAAATGTAGGCCACTTGAATGAACTTCAACATCAGTTCACCCATTAATTCATCTGCCTTTTTCCCCCTAATACAACATGACACTCGGTTTATGGTTAACATGTTTTATTCCCTCTCTTCAGCCACTATAGGAATTTCTCATCCTGACATAGTGGTGGAAACCAACACTCTATCCAGTGTCCCTCCTCCTGACATCACATACACTCTGTCCATCCCCGAGTCAACTATTAAACACGGTCTGCTGTCTGCGCTGCAGCTAGAGGCTATCATATACGCCTGCCAGGTACACAGACCAGCACACAGTACACAAAGCTCTTTTTAATGGCGTGACTCTGGAGACGTATTGATCATTCATTTGTTCCTTATGCACCCTCAGCAACATGAAGTGATCCTTCAGAACAACCAGAGGGCAGGCTTCCTGATCGGAGATGGAGCAGGGGTCGGAAAGGGACGCACTGTGGCAGGAATCATCTTGGAAAACTACCTTAAGGGAAGAAAAAAAGCACTATGGTAAGAGTGATAAACATGCTATAAGAGATGGGCCAGCAAGAGGCCTCTCTGCATAGTCTACCGTTTTAATTGAATTTCCAGACAACGGAAAGACTGCATGAGTTATATAGTGACCTTTTTTGACTTCTTCTTTTGAACGGTTTGGGTTAAAGTCATAGGGCATTTGAAATCAGCCTACGGGAAAAATATTTATGATGTCAGCCCGATGTAATTTCAAAATTATATAAGGTCAGAGGTTCAAAAGGTTAAACTGGAGATAGAAATTACTTTTATTTGGATTCCTACGTTCAGTGTCTACCAATATTAAGACCAAACATTTCTTTGTATCAGTGAATGTGAGCTTCTAGAAAAGCAATTGCAAAGAAATTGTTAAAGTAAGACATGCTAGCCTTCCAAGAATGTAAAGAGTCACCTGTTCCTTGAGGCTTCAAAAGGTTAGATTCAAGAAAATCTCAAATGTGTAGAAAAGACTTATGAGGGAAAAAAGGACAAAAGTAGATTTTTCTGATATATCCTGTTCATGCACAGTAGATTTACTTTGTGTCAACGTTGGCTAATTTTCCCTGTCTTTTCCCTCAGGTTCAGCATATCCAATGACCTGAAATTTGATGCAGAGAGAGATCTCAAAGACATAGATGCACCGAATATTCCCGTGCATGCTTTAAACAAGGTGAGTTCAGGTGGAATTTGTGGGTCAAACTGATAAAATTAGAACAGTTGTTATGTGTGCATGAGCGCAAGAGGTAAAATAGAGCAAAGCACTATTGTGACTTCTTTAATGTTTGTTCTGTTCTAACAGATAAAGTACGGTGACACAGCTACCTCAGAAGGAGTCTTGTTTGCAACTTACTCTGCACTGATTGGAGAGAGCCAAGCAGGAGGGCAGCTTCGGACGAGGATTAAACAGATCCTGGATTGGTGCAAACCAGAATTTGATGGAGTTGTATCCTTTAATTTTAACGCCGTGTTCGTTGTCAATCTGACATACGCTGCCCTTTGATATGTTGTTCCACATGATTTTCTGACTTAATTTTAACAAACTCACATTCAGCAGTGGTTTTTGGTGTTGTTTGTCCTTGACTTTGCATCAATATAGATTATTTTTGATGAATGCCACAAAGCCAAGAATGCCACATCTACAAAGATGGGCAAAGCAGTTCTTGATCTGCAGAGCAAGCTGCCGCATGCCAGAGTGGTGTATGCCAGTGCCACAGGTAGGCTAACACACTAATGCACGTTCTCAGGCGAGAGAAAAAAATACAATAGTAGACTTTAAATCATCAATTTCTGTCATGTGTGTTCCAGGTGCCTCTGAGCCAAAGAACATGATTTATATGAGCCGACTAGGAATTTGGGGTGAGGGCACACCCTTCCGAACTTTTGATGACTTCCTGCATTCCATTGAGAAGAGGTTTGTAGGATGAATTTCACTCTGAAGTATTTATGTTTTTCAATCATGTGGGTCTGTATCTTCAAATTACTGGAACATTCCTTACAGTCAGCTTGTGGGAACGGCTGTTGACCAATGATTAAGTTATGTTGAATAATTTATTTGTGTACAGAGGTGTCGGGGCCATGGAGATTGTGGCCATGGACATGAAGGTGAGCGGGATGTACATTGCCAGACAGCTGAGTTTCTCTGGGGTGTCTTTCCGCATTGAAGAGATTGGGCTGGACAGTGACTTCAAAGAGGTCTATAATAAAGCTGCCAAACTGGTGAGGAAATTCAGTGACTGTGTCTGCTGTGTTTGAGAAAACTGACAAAATTTTAAACTGGTAATTCACTTCTGGAATCTGTTTCCAGTGGGCCGAGGCATTGAAAACCTTCATGCAAGCAGCTGATGAGCTGGGCATGGTGAGCAGGAAGTCTCTTTGGGGGCAGTTCTGGTCGTCTCACCAGCGCTTCTTCAAATATCTCTGTATCGCTGCCAAGGTCCGCTCCTTGGTGGAGCTGGCCCAGAAAGAGCTGGAGGCCGGAAAGGTGAGGATAGCACACATTTGAACATTGAGTGTATAGATTGTATGCGTAAGAGTGCTAATTTGAAACTTAGTTTTTTTTCAGTTGTGTGTGGGGGGGGTTTCAGTTCCCTCTGAACAAGCTGGTTTGATTTTGCTTTAGTTGTTCAGGAATTCCACATGGATTTTTGTAATATTTTCCATGGTGATTAGCAGAAGTGAGTCCTAATAGAAGTTTACTTTAGGTAGCACTGCTGGGTTATTGATGTGCGTTTGTGTGTTCTCCACTGCAGTGCATCGTTATTGGACTCCAGTCCACCGGAGAATCGCGCACCAGAGAAGTCCTGGATGAGAACGACGGGCATCTGGACAGATTTGTTTCCGCAGCCGAGTAAGAGAGCATTTTTTCTGTTCGCTTCTGTGTTTCTGAAGGCTACATATGAAAAAAACGACTGTCCGTATCTGAAAGAGTGATTATTTGCTTGCTGAAAACTATAGTCACAGGTGCCTTCTGTTTTTACTTGCTTCACCAAGCTGTCAAATAACAAGAAAGTTTCGAGGAGGAATGCGTCATGACTACATATATTCATACGATTATAAACATTCAGGTCATGCGCCCCGACATTCTTCCCCAGTCAAAGAAGGCAACCTTTTATAAGCTGCTAATTGACCGATGACTCATTTGTGAAAAAGAAGAAAAGGAAGTTCTAAGTTCTTGAACTTGGTTGACCTGGTCTGTCACAGCAGACATGCCGTAAAGTCTGAGTGTATTAGTTGACACACATTTTCATCTGCCTATCAATACCTGGCACTCATAATTAGGCCAGATCAGGAATACTTGGAATGTGTATTTGGCACAGCGGCCCTCCTGTGTTGGGATTGTTTTGCTGTCAGATTTAAAGTCTCTTTTTCTGCTCTTCTTTGCTCTAGGGGAGTATTCCAGTCTCTTGTAACAAAGCATTTCCCTTCAGAGAAGCAAAGCAGGGAAAAAGCTCCGAGTAACAAGAGGAAACGTAAGTGGATATGAAGATTTAATACAACACAGTAGCTTGATTACCCCTAAATGTTGTCTTTACAATTATTTCATGTAGCGAGTGTTCAGTCGACATTTCTAGAGTTTGTGTAGCAGTAAAATTGCTCATTTTTTGTATTTATATAGTGTTTTTGGCGTTTGGCCTAGCATCTGGCACTATTTATTTTCAGTGAAAAACATATTTTTTAATCCTATGTGTATTTTTGGCCTCTAATAATCTCTTTTTTGCCGTTTAACTAACAATCAGGGAAACCCAGAGGTCGCCAGCCCAAAGTACCCAAGCACAGTGTGGACAACACCGGTGTGATCAACATCACCGATGACAGCAGTAGTGACTCTGATGGCATAGACACAGACTCCAACTCTTCACCAGACTCCCTTCTAGATAATGACGATGTCATCTTTGTGAACCAGACCAGCTACCAGACAGGTAGGCACCATTTTTTATTTTTTTTGTCCTTCAGCTTGTGTTGTCAGTAACTGTGATTCACTGCAATGTGGTAGTCAGTCAAGCAGGTGCACATCTACACTTTACTTTCTACTTGATAGCTGTCACTGTAGCCTCACATACCCTGCTATTTTTATAACTCAACCAGCAAGGGTTATATTGTTAATATCGTCCTCTGATTTGTATTTACAGCCAGAATAGAGGAAATGAAGCAGGACCTCCTCAACAAAATAGCAGAACTGGGAAAAGAACTACCTCTCAACACATTGGATGAGCTCATTGATAAGTTTGGCGGACCAGATAAAGTCTCTGAGGTATGGCCCTCAACTACAAGCTAACCAGCAGCATCACACATTATTCATTTGTCACCCCAACATGTGCAGTTAATGCATATTAACCCCTTTTCTCTCCAGATGACTGGTCGTAAGGGTCGCGTGGTGCGACGGCCTGACGGCACCGTCCGTTACGAGTCACGAGCTGAGCAAGGGTCTACGATTGACCACATAAATCTCAAGGAAAAAGATCGCTTCATGAGTGGAGAAAAGGTGAAATGTTTTGCAGTACAAAAAAAATCAAAAATAAATCAGTTTTTATGACTTGTAGGGCTTCAGATCAGAGTTCACAAAACAGTGAAATGCTTTAAAAACATTGTTCAATAAGACCTTTCCTTTCCTGCAGTTGGTGGCCATCATCTCAGAAGCGGCGAGCTCTGGGATTTCCCTGCAGGCAGACAAGAGAGTGAAGAACCAGAGACGCAGGGTTCACATGACCCTGGAGTTGCCTTGGAGTGCAGACAGGGCTATTCAGCAGTTTGGTAAGCCAGGAAATGTAATCTAACAAATAGCCTTTAAAAGTTAAAGAGGAGTACATGATTAGAAATAAAATAAAAGGGCATTGTTTGTCTTTTTAACTTGCATAACGATGTTGGGAAACTTTTCTAGACTGAATCTTTGACCTATCAGGATAGTCTGTCTGGTTAAGTTTCTGTCACATAATGGCCTAAATAAAGTTTTTCATCAGTGGTTAACTTCGTCAATGACATGTCTTTTTTTTTTCTGTTGATGAATGATGTAAACAGTTAAAGGACTGGAAGGCACACTGGACTTTTTTTCTCTCTTTGTTGTAGTTACATCAGCTTTCTGTTCTTTACTTCCTTTTAAATTTGTCCCTGTGACAAGCAGCAGCATTGATGCTGAAGAGCTTTAGAAGAAATGTGAAGAAGTGTTTGATCTCTTATTTTCATATTGTGAGATTCAAATTAAGACAAGTGTCTCACGGACGGTCTGTTGGTAGATAGAAGCTGTGGTTTCTTTCAGTTACTCTACTTGTGTGGGCTGAACATTTGACCTTTAAAGGTGTAACAGCTGCTAATGTATTCGTAAATAATACCACAAACCCAGTTAGTATTTGATTTTTTTCTTTTTTATATATATATATGTACACACACATAAACACACACGTCATCACAGACCACTGAATAAATAATGTCATTAATTTTCTGCTTAAACTGTCTGATTCTTGAGTTTCCCATACCGAGAAGATTAGTCTGACAGTCTGACACTTACACACACACACATACTGTGCAAACACAGACATGCTTATTTCCTTATAAGTGATTCTATGGAAGTTGAAGGGACTTCGTTAGAACAATCTTGTGTACAGAGTTTTTGTTTTCATTTTAAGTGGGAGGATCTGAGTGTCAAGATCAGATTTCAGTCATATGACTGTAGATCTTATCATGCTATCAGAAAAATCCTCTTTATAGTTTTCAGTTTCTAATTTATTTAGAAACACACAGGCTTTTACATAACAAATAAGCTGGTATAAACTAAATGTCATCGAAAAAATTGTACAGTACCTGATTTTTCCTACACATAGCAACACGTTTGTTGTGTTTGTTTATCTGTACAAAGATTTTACAGGATGTCCATTAGCATTACAAAGTTTATCTGTAAAGTTAAATATTTCAGTCAGACAGTAGTTTTAGTTCTTTTATATATATATATATATATATATATATATATATATATATATATATACACACATACAAAAAATGTCTTATTGCTATTTTTTTCTTGTCTTTCCAGGTCGAACTCATCGGTCCAATCAGGTGACAGCCCCAGAGTACATCTTTCTCATCTCAGAGTTGGCTGGGGAGAGACGTTTTGCCTCCATTGTGGCTAAGAGACTAGAGAGTCTGGTAAATATCAGCAGTCTTTCAGTTGTGTGTGGGTTGGTGTTGCATTTGCTGTTGTTATTTTGCACAATTATCTTGAAGTCTCTCTCGGGGGGGAAAAATAATTGTTTATATGTTGTTGTCTTATGGAGTGTGAGAAGAACTGTTTCAGTGTAAACAGAGACGATCTGAGTTATGTGTTTATCGATCGGAGTGCTCCAGGCTGTTCGTGACTCTGCCGTTCGTGTCTTAAACCTGCCCTCACCCTCTGTCCTTCCTGTTATGTGGGATATTCCCTAGTCTTAAAGCTCTCCATAGTCTCCTTTATTGTTGGTTCCCTTGATGTTATATCAACTTTTCTCCACAAACCTCAAGAGATTCTGGGTCTTTCCCTTCTCCAGCTCAGTAACGGAAAACTGAACAAGCAGAAAAAGTAAAAAGAGGTTGTCTGGATAATTTATAAGTGTAGCTATTTTCCGTAATTGTCGATGCATTTCTGCACTAGCAGTCATTTATTTCCATAGTGACACAGCATGACGGTTCTTTTGGGAAAAGGGCAGAGAGGGTGCAAGGGGATGGTGGTTACAAGAAGTCATTCCTGCATTTGCCAGCTGCGTGTGGTAAATCTGTATCAAGAATAGGTCACATCGTCTGCCTGCCTGCCTGCTTGAACCTGATACAACTCCAGTGCACACATTTCAGTCGAACTGCACAGCTGAATACCTTTGCAACAGTCTGACTCCAGATCAGCAGTGAAATCATATTTGGCTAAGACGTTCATTTGTTTTGGTATCTTAAGGTTTTTGTCTGTGTGAGCGGAGCTAGCAGCTGGCTTTAAGGCTGATCCACCGTCGATTTGTCTAAATTTTCTGTTAACTTTGTGTCCTACTTCCATCACACGTTGGACTCATTGCACAGTCGGTGTCTTTGCAAAATGTTGTTTGAAGATTAACTGAACCACAATATCGTGTCAGCACGTAGCATGTAGAAAACATTTGTATTCACACCTGAACCTCGTGGGTTTCCTTTGACACATTTGGGCCAAGAGCAGCTCTACATCCTCATGCATTTACGCTAGTTTGTGTAAAGACTACAAATCCATAGTAAATTGAAATTGCAAGGCGTTATTTACCAATATTATTTCTACACAGCAGAATTGCACTAAGTAGTGAAGCCAGATTTCATAACCTCCTCCCCCAGTTTCACACCAGCAGCACTGACTCTGGTTCTTTTAGTGTGACTGCTGATGATGTAAATGTAATATTTTAGCAATAGTAATGATAGTGATATTTATTCGGTAGTAATACTGTTTGGAATCCACTGTGCAGGGCGCATTAACGCATGGAGACAGAAGAGCCACAGAATCCAGAGACCTGAGCAGATACAATTTTGAGAACAAGGTATGCAAACCTAAAAAACGTTTATTGTACTGTGATCCTTGAATCTAAAATGTTTTGTGTTCTTCGTTTAAGCTGTTTGAGTTTGTCTTGCTTTTAGCATTTTGTAGCATACTTTGTGTAAACGCTTAATCTGCAGTGCTAAAAAGCCTTATGGGATCATCTGTCTTTACTGATTTCACCTTGTGTTTTTTTGCAGTACGGTACCAAGGCTCTGGATAAAATTACCAAAGCAATTCTTGGCTTCATAGATAACAAGGTGCCCCCTCCAAAAGGCTACCCAGGGGGTGATGCCATGTTCTTCAGAGGTATCTTTATATTTTGGTTCAGTGTAAACAGAGAATATCACCAGCAAATGAAAGTTTAATGCAGCTGTAGAAAAAAACTGTTCTGATTTTTGTTTCGTCGCTTCCAGACATGAAAGCCGGAATGGTTGATGTTGGGATTTTATGTAAGGAGCCCCGCATTGGAAACAACAATGAGAAAGGTCGAGTATATGGACGGATTTCTTTCCCTGTGTTTGGTATCTGAAACGAATAAACATAATTTGAAGTCAATTGCTTGTTTTTTTTTGTTGTTTTTTTCTCAGACTGCAGCATTACAAAGTTCCTAAATCGCATCCTGGGTCTGGAGGTGCACAAACAGAACCATCTCTTCCAGTACTTCACCGACAACTTCGACTATCTCATTGAGAAGGATAAAAAGGAGGGCAAATATGACATGGGAATCCTAGGTATGGAGATCAAGTGTAACTCTGAAATACAAGGATGTCAATGCATTTGTTTAAAAAAGCAGGTGCAAATATTCATCACTTTCTTTTACTCTGTCCCTGACAGACCTTGCCCCAGGTAACGATGAGATTTATGAGGAGACACAGGAAACTTTCTTGACAGCTGGAAATCCTCAGGATGGCCAGGTTGTTCTGTATAAGGTAAGTTTAAATTTCTTTGGAATAGAGCGTATGTAATGTTAAATGTGTTAATACCGGGATTAGAAATGTGCATATATACTTCCTGCAGACAGCCGATACCACAGCAGAACAGTGGCTTATGTGTAAACAGCCAGGCAGAAGTGTTGTTTGATATGGCATTATCAGTAACATATTCAAAACAGTGCGACATCTGCAAAGTAAAAGCAAACTATATAAAACATGTAAACCATGACTACACAGGAGAAAGTGAAGGCCTAGCGATGGATTATATATAAAGCCTATGTTAGGTAATGTTGCCGGCAATGCCAATGCTATGCTATGCTACTTATCTTTTTGATGTTCCAGTTAATGTTCTTGAAATTTATAAATAATTTATTGTATGTAATAATATAAAACATTCACCCACTAGACCTTACAATTTTTTAAATAATAGTATTAAATTGCAGCCACAGATTACATAATAAATATCCCCGAGTGTCGGTTCATTTAGATTTTTTACTTGAACAGGTACTTCAATTAAATAAGTTCCTCATAACATGCAGTCCCCCAGGTAACTCAAGCAGCTACCTCTGTAGTTAAGAGCTTGGATTGATGTCACAGTGCCAGCAGTAAGACTGTGATCAAACAGGTTGGCCTGGAGCTATAGAGCCTATGTAGATACTAGCAGGTGGAACAGGATAATTACTGGTATCCTCTGCTTTTAGCTTTTGGCTGCAGGCTAAACTACAGTTGATGTTTCAAAGTTGACAGGCACTCTGGACTCCTGCACAAGAGGAGCAGTTTACCCATTATAGAGGGCGTATTTCACACATGCATTAAAGTGGTTGTATTCTCCCATGTACGTATAAATAGTTTCTGAAGTCATACCAGCAGTGTGTAGGTGTGTGACAGTTTGATTCCCTCTCTTACACAGCACATGATTTAACCTGTCATCTTTTTCCTCCTACAGATCAGTGTGGACAGAGGCATGCCCTGGGATGAGGCCTACAAGAAGTCGCTGAACCTCAGCGGGCGTGATGAGGGATTCTACCTGTCTCTAAAGGTGAGTCCACGTTATGATAAACAGCTGAACTAAATTTGTCTCTTTGGCAGTGCAAAAAAGTAATCACTCTATGTGGCCTCTCTTCACAGCTTCGAGGTAACTATCCATGTGTGCTGCTAGCTGAGCAAGGAAGAGGAAAGAACTTTGTGGTCTATAAGCCCAACATCGGCAAGCAGACTCACCCTGAGAGTCTGGAAAAACTGCACCAAAAGTACAGAAAAGTAAGGGCTTCATAGTCTGATAGTTCTGTCTTTGTGGGTTTTTTGTGTTACGTTTGAGTTTTTTTTATTTTTCTTTCCAATTTTGCATTAAAATGAGTCGTTTACATTTCTGAAAATGGGAAACGTTGGGAAAACACAGAGTCAGACATTTTCTGGACCAAGTGTTCCTCTGTCATTGCTCACGGTGTGCCGTGTATATATTTATATATATATATTTGGTCTCTGCTGCCACCCTGTGGACATGTAGGTGTGCTGAACCAAATGAGGCTTAAGGCTCTCCAAAGACAAAGTGTGGCAACATTTTACAGACTTAAAACCTTTAATATTATAAATTAATGGTAAATATAAAGAACGAACTCTTATTTTCTTTATAATTCTGTTGTTTATTAAGGCTATAGCTCATCAATGACCTTTCACCATAAACCCATTTAACATTTTTCCCCTTTGACACAGTTATTGTTTATAGATGAGGAAAGGCTATAGTTTGAACTTGAAAATCTCACTTCTGCATTGGTAAAAATATGTAATGAGTGACTTCTTGGCTGACAGGCGTTTTTTCCTTTTTTAGGTGACCCCTGAGGAAGCCAGGGACTGCTGGGAGAACCAATTCACCTTCTCCTTTAAGAAATGCAGTCACGCTAACTGGTAAGCAGGAGTCCACAATGTCCCTTGGGATTAATGGCTCGATGAATCCTATCACGCTGGTACTTATTAGGATTCAGTCAATGGTTTTTAAATCAGATGCCATTTCCAAGGGTTTGTAGATCACTTGAGAGCTAGTCATGAAGAAATGACGTCCAATTCTCACATCTTGTACCTCGGCTTGCCATACAGTCACACTGAAAGAGCGATTTATGAAGTGTTTTCACCATTTCTTCTTTGCTGTCTCTCTGCAGGAATGGGAAGTGTAAGAAAATTGAGGAAGGCCAGGAGTGTCTGCAGGGCATGCGCCTCCGTCAGTATCACATGCTGTGTGGAGCTCTGTTACGAGTGTGGAAGCGCGTCTCTGATGTGGTGTCTGACATCACCAGCAGCAGCATCCTGCAGATTGTCCGCCTAAAAACAAAGCAGCATAACAAACAAGTCGGTTAGTATCTCTGACTGCCTGAATGCAGTGCAGTTTCTCTTCTGTTTTTTGTTTTGTTTTTTTTTAAAAAACATCTGGCTCAGAATTTAAAATGTGAATTTTATTGACCCCGATGTTGTTTTGATGGTAGGATGTGGTGCTGCTGTCCAAGTGCTGACGCGTCATTATCAAAAATTAAGGAAATGAAAAAGTTCCATCGTTTTCGCTTTAGCTGAACGTCTGTGAGCATTACGCTAACACTGACCGCACAGGGCGTGTTGCAATTCACCTCAAGATCCATGAAAATGCACTAGAGACTATCGTCTCCGTTCACTGCACATATATCAGATTTGGCGATCACGTATCGAAATTTCAGGAGCGGGACCACGCCTCCAAACACACTCCTTCCGGTTGTCATCTATATAGGTTTCCCAGTTCCACAAGCTGTTCGTTCTCGTGTACGTGCCCCACCCTTCCTCGTTGTTTTCAGTTCTTTTACTTTTATTTAGTGCATGGGGATCTTCCAGGCCCGGGAGCCGTCGCCAGTCCCCTTCGAGGCCTTCCCCAAACCGCAGCACAACTCACGTCCAAGCATTCACCTTAACCTACTAAAATGCTGTCAAATGTAAAATGAGGACGTGGGCCCAGCTAGTGAAATATATAAAGCTCATAGGATGTCAATATTGCGTTTTTATAATCATACTTTTTTGGGGGGCATGCACACTGTTTCCTGCTGTCTGTGGTGGTAGCGCTGTTCGGTGAGTGCGCGTGCACATGTGATGGTTACGTTTCTGTCTGTTTTTTCTTATTTGGCCATTAGTTTGAAGAAAAACGAATATTTGCTATTTGCTATACTTACTGATGCATGGGCTGTGATATCCAGCCATCCGACTTCCTAACCATCCAGGTGACAGTGGGCACAAGAGTCGTCAGTCAATCGAGGGACAATCATTCTCACTTATATCGATTAATTAATGTCCTGTTGTTATTGTAAAGCTGATTAAATATTGAGGATTTATCTCAATAATAATTGCGTCATCTCTCCCAGGTATCAAGATCCCAGAGAGCTGCGTTCCTCGCGTACGGGACGAGCTGCTGCAGATGGATGAAGAGGTGAAGAAGAGGCGGAAAGAGAAGGAGCTGGCTGCTGAGAAGCGCAAGAATGAGTACCTGCACCTCATGGAAAATCTAACAAACCACAAAACCATGCATACCCAGTCCCTGGCTCAGCCTTTCGACCAGAGATTCCAACTCCCACACAGAATGCATCCCCAAGCCCAGCCCACCTTACCACACCTCTCAACCTTACCGATAAATTCTAGTCAAACCCAGCAAAGGACCCATAACAGCTGGCCCAACAATTCGAGTTCCTTCTCCACCACCAACCAGAGCTCTCAAAACAGCTTCAATCTCCCACAGTTTTACAACCCCAACTACATGAACGCTTTTCAACAAACGAAAAACCTGCCTCCTTCACTCCATCAGACCAAACAGCCTTCCAGTTTGTCTTCCAAAAATCCTTTCGACGATATCTTAGACCTTACGATGAGCTCTCCGTCTCCCTCTCCAGACACCACAGAGGGCGGACTCAATCTGGACACTCTGACAAGCAACTCTACATCATTTGCAGAGGATTTTAATTTTGGGCCTCTACTCTCTCAGACTGCACCCAATGCCCAGCATCCTGCACAAGTACAGCTGCCGCTCATGCTGCAGCAGCCGCAGCCTCTGCAGGCCTCGCAGCAGCAGCAGCAAAACCACAACTTGCTGGCCAATAACCACCATGACTTATTAGATTTTTTTGACATACCCCTTTCTCCCCAGATGCCCACACAGAAAGCCAGCCCTTCGTCTTCTACCTCCTCCTGCTCTTCCTCCACGTCCTCCACCTCTTCTGTGTCAAACAACATGGGTTCTCTCTTCTCCAACCCGTCGCCCAACTCTTTGTTTTCCAGCTCTTCCTCCCACTTCCCCACAAGCTATCTCCTCTCTCCGTCAGACTCTGTTCCCTTACCCAACGGCAACTGCAGCTCCGGCGCTCTTGACGTCCGCGAGGCTTTGAACAGCATGCTACAGGCCGGACCTGACCGCAAATCTGTCATTCAGTACCGGCCACAAGAGTGAGAGCTCGACGGGCTCGTCTGGACTTTATCTTTAGTTTTATCCTTGTTGTTTTTCCTTGTTTTGTTTTTGTTTTGTCTCTTAGAGCAGATGGCGTCTTGTTTGCTGTCTTTGATCGCAACCTTGGACCTACTCCCTCTCCCCTCAGGGCCTATAGTCAAGTCACTGCCTGTCCTGCGTTGGGCTCACCCTTCTCTTTATCCATGTGTAGCGTTCACTTGCTTTAGGCTGTTGAGGTAATGACGGGCTCGATCAATATTCAGTTTCTGCACCAAAGTGTGTCCTCCACGGTAAAAGGCAGCTGTTTAAAAATAAAAGGAGATGGGTTGGGGGGGGGGTGAAACAAATAAAAGAAGACGGGATAACTTTATTTTATTGAACATACGAGCTGTTGAGGTGCGGAAATCTCTAATAAACCTCCTGCTGCTGATTTTTTTCGAGGTATGATCGGCGAGTCGCTGGAAGCTCTAAATGCCTTTCACTAGTTAAAACCGCATCTTTAAACTTTGCTTTACTGTTACTACATTCACGGCTGTATGCAAGGCTTCGGTATGAGTGAAACACGGGGTAGTCGAACTGGAAGACGCATGAAATCTTTTAGCTGATTAGCCATGAAATGCCTCAGATTTCTTTTTGTGTGTTTGTCCTTTCCCTTCTACGCACTCCCTCTTGTTTCTCTCCCTGCTTGTATGAACACTAGTGTGAGGAAAAAAAGGGAGAGGAAGAGCAGCCTGCTGTTGCAAACAGTGCCTTTGGAAAAAGTCTTTAAATGCAGTCTTTAAAATCCATGTAGCCTAATGTATAGATTTGTACTCTTAAGCGTTGGTTTCGATTTTAATTTAATACAGTGTATTTGTATGAAACTTTTGGGGCCCTTAGTGAGTCAGGCAGTCATCGTTTGTGTTACACTATGCTGGTGTTGGGTTGCAGGAAGACGCCTCCTTTGAGCCTGCATGTGCTCGTGTGATTGTCTCTGTAGCTGTCCACAAACTTTTATCTACCCTCCCCCCCCAACACCCCTTTCTCTCTTCTTTTATTTTGTTTTTAATTATAACGTGACTCCTATTTTTTTTTGGGAAATCCTCAGGAAAATCTTGTGTATTTTTTTTTCTTTCTGTGTGGATGTGTCATTTTCGACCAACACTGATACCCAACCTCTTCACAGTCTCTAATTCTAAGGGATCACGAAGAATGAATGAAATAGTAATGAAAGAATAGTTTCTATTGTCCTGAAAGAAAGCCCCCCCCCCCCCCCTCCTCCACCCTCTCTTTGCTAGAATCAAAGTAATTTATTGTTTCCTCTCGAGCACTGGTTTCCACATTGATTCAACCTATATTAAAAAGAAAACATCCGATTTCCTTTTGAGGCTCTAAAAAGCTTTTGAAAGATGTGTGTACATGTGTATGATAGTCCATATTTAAAAAACCTGTGAGGTCTGGCCATGTTTGTGTGATGCACTGTAGTCGGTTTGTGTCAAAATGCGCGGAGGAGTTAAAGCGATCAAAAAGCAATAAAAACCATATTATATGTTCGTTATGAAACAGAAACGCTTCAGTACTGTTTACGATCAACAGGCAAAGCTTTTCGGTTTCCTTTGCATGGTGTGAATCGTCTTTATTTCTATTATGCTTCGGAATCTTTCAGTTAAACACATTTTAAATTCATTGTTATTAAAAAAAAAAGTTATTTGTTATTTATATTTAAGGGATATTTAGATTTTAGATACATTATCTTGCTTATTGTAATAGTTAACGACATGTTTGGTCAGGGAAGTTACTCGTTTTCAAGATTGCTATAAAACAAATTCTATTATTACCTGCCACCAAATAAGATTGCACTGTTCTGTACTGCTGTACAGCGTCTGGGTTTGTTTCTGCTCCTTTCACTTTTGCTTTTCTCAAACACAATTTGTTTCTCCATCTCGTAGACTTTTTTTTTTTTTTGTCTTTCTTGTCAGGCCTTCAGTTTGCAGAGAGATACCAAAGTATTCCACAGGCACCCCTAAAGTTACTGGCTCTAAGATATCAGACGTTTTATCAATCTCAGGAAGAAACCTACAGGAGGCGTAACGTCGGGGCGTTAGCAGAAATATATCGTTTCCCCTTTTAACGATCATGAAACTAATGAGCATACGTGCGATTTTTTTTTCTTAACTCTGTGCTGTGACTCTTGCTGTATTTATGTTTTAGACTTAATGTGATGGGTTTGTTGTTTGTCCTTGTGAAAATGTTAGTGGTTCTAAATATTTATGCCTTCTTAGGGCAAAGATCAAAGGCTTATTTGTTTTTAAGAAACATTATTGTTCTGCGGACAGCTTTTCTTTGAACCACCTTAACGCTGACCCGTTCTCGCGTCGACTCACACCCGGGTTATCCTAAAACGTGCAATGAATCTGTCCAAGCCTTCATCCCTCCCCCGCTTCTGTGTTTAGGGTTTAGGATGGCCGATTCGGTTTTGTTTGTTTCTTTTCTGTGTGCAAAATAATACTGCAAGCACGCCCTTCGTTCGGCTTTTAATAATATCGATCAGGCACATTCCCAGACGCCAGTCTGCAAACGTTTTGCCTTTGATTTTGATTCGTTTTTATAGTCACGGAAATAAAGCTTTATGCATTTGAGGGATATGGACAGCAGTTTTTAGGAAACATAATTTTTCATTCGTTTAGTTAGGCCTGTAATCTTTTTTTTTTTTTTATCATTTTGCACTAAGAATGGCATAATCAAGTTACTGTTCTCCTGTTGGTTATGATTGAGCGTCGCACGCTTGATGTGTTTCTGTTCTTCAGTGGATTGCTCTGTGTATACTGTAAGCATCTTTCTTGTTTCTCCACCAGTTGCATATATATATATATGTTATCACCTTCAAATAATTTATTGCTAACAAAAAACAAAATGAAACAAAAAAACATGCTACTGATTGTATGTATTTTTAAACAAAGCCTATTTTTCCTGTAAAAACAAAACTGTGTTCAGCACTTTTATTCTGGGTTGTGCTTTTGTTTTCTATATATTTATAATTTAGATCCAAATGTATATATTGTAAAATTTGTGCCTTTCAACTAATTCTTAAAAAAAAAAAAAAAAGTTTTCTACTCATTAAAGGAAGGACGATATAAAATTGCGGTCTTTAAAAACAGATTAAAAACTTGAAGATTGCTCAAACCGAGTCTCGTTTGTTCATTCGGTTTGTACAGATTTTGTGCGGCTGTGCTCCACATTTTAAACAACAAAGAGCTCAAAGAGAGCAGATTGACTCTGCTGACAATGTGAGTATAATATTTTCTGCCAGCGGTGTGCAGCGGTGTCATCAAACACAGGAATATTTGGATGAATGGATCACATCACACCAGATAACAGAGCCTCTGTGTAAACACACCTGGTATTTCTGGAGAGAAATAAAGACACTGTCTACTTTAAGCACATTTGTTGTCACGAGGAGGGGGGATCTTGGAATGTCCAGGTTAAGGTTTTAATAACAGACTAAACTATAACTGGGGAAAATGTATTATTAAAATCCTGCTCTGAAAAAAGAAGGAAATGCTTGATCATCACAGTGTCGTGCAAACTCAGCACAGCCTAGTTTCAGTCATTCATTGTATTTGATCAAACTTTCAGCACAACCAGTCCAAATAACATTTACTACTTGTCTTTAATTTATTTATTCCTCCTTCACTTTCATTCAACTATTGATCATATTTTAGAAAGCAGCACCTTCTGGACTTCTACAACGCTTCCGCTGACAAAACTCGATACTGTAACGAGAAACAGCTGAAACAAAAAATTTCTAAAGAATTAAAAACTAAACTGAAACGAGCAATCGCACCCCGGAAAGCAACTGAAACTCGACGTAACTGAAAAGAAAGACTCGAAACCAAAAGTACATTTGAATGACACATATAGATTCAGAGTCTTTTGTCATTTTTATGCTTCGCGTAAAAACAAAATCGTGTTTGTGAGCAGTGTCAACACTATAAACAATAACCAATAAAAAGAGCAGTTTGTTCAGTTTATTCATGAATAAAGTAAAAATACAAGTCCCAACATGATTACACACAGGATGGCTAACTGGAGCTTATAAGCAGGGGCCCCAACATCACATAATATGAAGAAAACGCATATAACTCCCAACAGATACTCCCATACTAACCTATACCATTAAATATCCCACAATTACTCCAGGAATCCTAACATAAAAATAAAGCTAATCCAATACAGCTCCTGGAAGCATCTTTGCCACACAGGGTTCAAAATACTAAAGTACTTTTTAAACAAAACTAAAGAAGATACACTAAAAGGAAATGAGGATATGAGGTACCGATGATCTTCTAGGTTCAGCTCCACCTGAGAGCCACAGATGCTTATTTGGAACCAGACCTGAAGTCACCTTTCATCCCCCTTATTTGTTATCGGTGTTGAGGACCACGCCAGGCTTGCCAGCTGCTCCACCTCTTTTCTGTAGGCCTACATCTGCTGTATCTTTGGAAAACTTTATGCCATCATTATTGACAGTATCAGAGCAGTCACATGTGAGTGAAGACAATGGGGAGCTCGGCACACACCCCTGCGGTGTACCAGATCGTACATCACCAGCTCTGACTGCCTGAACACAGCTTAGGTTTATTATTCAAGTCCATGCAGTGATTTCATGTGAAAAAAATCAATATGTACTTCCCCCTTTAAGAAACTTCAGGGGAAATACAGTTTCAGGAAGTAAACGTGCCCATAAAAGATATTTTATTGGTTTTACCAAATCAAGTTTAAATTTCAGATCAGTTATTTTTTTATTACCCGAGATTAAGACGGTGACTAACATAATTACATAAAGCACACAGCTTCACACGCCCAAAGCACACAGGGAGGAGGTTTCATTTCCTGGCTGACGCAGCTCCCGGCGTGATGACGTTGCTCACCTGTACGTTGAACAGTTAACGCCACGCCTCCTGTTTTCACCTGTTTTCAGGAAGATTTGAAGTAGAAACTTTTATAAGTAGCGTTACAGCCAAGGCGAGCGGGTGAGACCTTAACGAGGATTACGGTTTATTTGGACGAAAGCGGCCTGAGAGTGAAGGAGGACGCGTTGAAGCTACGAAGAGCGCGTTTACAGGTGAGTTAGCGTCGTTTCTGTCGGTGTTTCCTTCCTCCTGGGCAGGTAATCAAACCATCTCAAGTCCGCCTGTGGAGTGAAAGGTGAAGCTGAAGGGTCATGTGTGACATAACTCTGAGTCAAATGAGTTTTGGTTTTTTTTTTCCTCTGGTTTTTCTCACTTTAGGTAAAGTTAGTCTGATGTTCACAGGACTCAAAGCTTATCGCTTCTTGACTGCAGTCCTCACAGGCCTGTGTGACAGCTGTGCTTTTCTTATTCGCTTTTTTGTGTGTGTTTGTTGGAGTTGCCGCACAGTTTGACGTGCTTTTCTTGATTTGTGCGCTTGTCTGTGCTGCTGGGATGCTGACTGTCAGCTGTGAACTCCACTTTCTTATTCCTCACCTTACTGGTTCTGCCACACATACAAGTTTCTACCTGTCCGGAACTGCAGTTTCACAATAGTTTCGGCTGCATTCCCAACCTGCTGCGTCCTCCTCTCATCAGTCGGCATATTTACTCGCTCATTGTTTGATTTAAGACCAACACAGTCGATAAAGACTGCTGTTCTGGTAAGTTCCCTACTTCACATGAGGTGCTTTCAAGATTGTGACCCCTCCTTTTTGGAATTTTAAGAGTTAATCCAGGATTAATATATACATATCTATGTAGAGCAGGTGCTTCATCACACCGATGCTGTAAACTTTGTGATGAAGTTGCTCAGTGTGACATCCAATTCCCAGAATGTGGACGTGTACACTTACTGATATTAACCCTCGAGCGGTGTAGATTTTACCAAGTAAATTGCAGAGTGTGGTCATTTATGATCACACTTGTACAGAGAAACACCCACACACGTCTGACAACAATGGCCACAACACCCCTGATGCAGCATTAAAAGCGCCGTATCAGGGCTAAATATACAAATGTAAGGAAAAAAGAAAAGAGGGGCGAAAAACACACTGCATACTCGTTTTTCCCATTT
>VUQR01003994.1:17256-48263 GCA_015108515.1 Hemichromis elongatus
GTGAAGGATAACGACAAACAACAATCAGAAACAACAGTGAAAAAAAAAAAAAAAAACAGGCAAAAAAACCTAATCGGGACATCCATCCATTTTCTTCCGCTTATCCGGGGCTGGGTCGCGGGGGCAGTGCCTAAGCAGAGAAGCCCAGACCTCCCTCTCCCCAGCCACCTCCTCCAGCTTATCTGGGGGAACACCAAGGCGTTCCCAGGCCAGCCGAGAGATATAATTTCTCCAGCATTTCCTGGGTCTGCCCCAGGGCCTCCTCCCGGTGAAACATGCCCGGAAAAACTCGCCCAGGAGGCTCCCAGGGGGCATCCTTGTCAGTTGCCTGAACCACCTCAACTGGCTCCTTTCAATGTGGAGGAGCAGCAGCTCTACTCTGAGCACCTCCTGAAAGGCCAAACTTCTTACCCTATCTCTAAGGGAGAGGCCAGCCACCGTTCGTAGGAAGCCCATTTCCACCGCTTTTATTCGCGATCTCATTCTTTTGGTCACTACTCACAGCTCATGACCATAGGTGAGGGTAGGGGTGTAGATCGACCATTAAATCGAGAGCTTCGCTTTTACACTCAGCTCTTTCTTCACCACAACAGACCAGTATAGCGTCAGCATCACTGCAGCCGCTGCACCAATCCGTCTGTTGATCTCCCGCTCCCTTCTCCCATCACTCATGAACAAGACCCCGAGATACTTAAACTCCTCCACTTCTGGCAGGGTCTCGTCCCTGACCCGGAGTGGGCACTCCACCCTTTTGCGGCTGAGGATCATGCCCTCAGATTTGGAGGTGCTGATTCTCATTCCCACCGCTTCACACTCAGCTGCGAACCGTTCCAAGGCGAGCTGGAGGCCATCACCTGATAAAGCCAACAGGACAACATCGTCTGCAAAAAGCAGAGATGAGATCCTGAGACCACTGAAGTGAAAGCCTTCCGCCACTAACCAATAGTAATGAACACAAATACAGTGAATAAATACGTATAGTTATATCATTTCAGGATTCGTAGTAAAATCTTGCAGTGTTGTCGATTATCTTACAATGTTTCTCAGATTCTCTGTATTGTGAAGGAATGTCACTCTGTGTTGATGATATTGGCAGAGCAACAGTAATGCACATATGATCCTATCTGCATGTGTTATTTTTGTATCTTTTTTTGAACACTTAATGGTTTCAAAGTCTTTCAACGCCTCCATAAACACTTAATCATAAAATGTAAATGTGACACATATATGACACATATGATATCAAAATATCATTTATAGTGAATATTATCAGGTCAAGTAATTAGTGTAAATGTGTGATTTTTAAAGTAAAACTTGTACAGAGCAGGTCATCTGCTCATCTCAGCATCTTTGTGCCACTGAAAGCTGCCTTAGCCTGGACAAACCTGCCAAGCAAATTTGAAAGATTCCTGCTAATTGTACATTACAAAGAGCCTCACAACTGTAGCAGTGCAAGCATGCGTGAGAGTTTGTCCTCAAGGAGACAATACATGAGAGTGGCGTGTTTCAGAAAGTGTGCTTCAAAGACAAAAGGAGAACAACAGTGTGTGTTGTTTGTGTGATGCCAAGCTTTCACTGCTTTCAAAGAAAAGCCCAACATCACACAAACTATTGATTTCCTGAATTTTAAAGCTGAAAGTTTTCTTTGTCTTTTTCTTTTCTTTTAACCGTGTTTTTTTGTGTGTTTCTCTGTGGCTGTGAATTCCTGATTTCTTTGTTTTCTTATTTCTAGTCTATGCTACAGTCCAGGAAAGCTGGACTCGCCCACACACTGGCCACACGGACCTCCCTGAAAGACGAAGAGCTTGTGAGTAGCCAAATGCATATGCCGCACGCACAAACACACACACAACAAAGGTGTGAGTTACCTACAGGGAGACTTGTCACCTCGATGCCAGCTAATGGGGACTCACGCAGACCTCAACTTATTTTTACAAACAGTCACACACACTTTTTTTGCACTTCTTTTTTTTTCTCCAACTGTTTTCATGCTGTCATTTTCCTGCAGCCATATTGTTAATCTGTTGGCTGGAGATCCAATATACTGTAGGCTCTGGATTTTGCTGAGTCAACTTCAGACAGCTTCAGGTTTTAATGGAGGCAGGGGCAGACTTCATGTTTGTTTATTATAGTTCATTTTGCAATTCCTTTCCATGCCTCGCTGTGCAAAGTCATGATGGTGATTACATTATATATCAGAAGAAGCATTAATAATTAAAGTGCATAAAATAGGCCACTGGATTTGGCAGAAAATGATACAGCAGAGGACAGGAGGAGTTTCAAAGGTTGGAACTTTCTTTTCAGAATAAAATTGCACATGAAAAATTAAGAGCCTCTTATTTAGATGAAATGCAGTTTACTAGAGTCCTACAGTATAGAAGGATTGTGCACAAGCACATGCAGCTCAATTGAATGCTAAAAATAGACTATGCAATAAACACTGGCTCGCCTCACCTTATAACTGAGTGGCTTTAGTTTTAAGGCTGTGTTGGTGGACTGAACCGTATTGATGGTCTCTCACCATTTTTCCTATAATATATGAACCTTAATGAATTGTGTTGCAGACTCTTTATATTTTGTCGCATTCTGATTGGATGGAAGTTTATGTTTCTCATCAATTCAGAAAGAAAAGCCCAGAGCGCAATGATGTCCAGGCTTTAAAAGAGACATGGTCATTTAGAGCGTGCATTTCATTATTGCTTGAAAATACAGGCCTACATAAACATTTATAGAAAATACCCTACACATGTTGATGTGGGTGTGCATGGTGTAAAGGGGTTCATAAAAAAGAAAAAAACACTGAGATAAACAACGTGTACAATACTAACTGTTCTGTAATTTCAGTCAGACAGTGTGGAAAAAAAAACTTTAAAAATCTGCCGTTAAAGTTTCATCCTTGTCGGCAATTAATAGCCAAAAAGCACAAGTGGCAATAACTATCACAGACAAATGGAAATCAAAGGTAATAAAATCACATAAAAGCACAAAGTAAAGTGAAAAGGTCAGATCAATAAAATGTGAAAGCCGACAGGACGAGAAAAAATGTATTGAAACAAAACAGTATTTTCTGTTAGTTAACTCCACTACAACAGCATCTCTACCACGGTGATAATAAAGAAAAGAATAACGAGAGCATTAACAATAATCATGACTCACTTGCCCTCTATACAAAATTCACCAAATCAATCTGGGCTTCTTGTCAAGGTGTCCTCTGGTCTTGTGTCGATGTGTTCACCTCCTCCCACACTCCTCCTACAATACCACAATTTAGTTCGTCAGAGAAAAGGCGTAAAATTTCAATAAAATTAATTGCTCTACATGATCAAAGCTCACTGTAATTTTAAATGATACCTCCTTAAAATTACTTTGTGGTTAATTTGAACAACTTTTCTGAATTACTTCTGCAGAATTACTTAAATCAGACTACAGTGAACACAGGCAGCTAATATAATTACTTTTATATAATTATGTATTACTGTCTATGGAAATAGTCTTTTGTGCATTTCTGTCATTCACCTCATCTCCCTATGTCTTGCCTTGTTATGCATCCCTGTCTCTTTGCTCCTTATCAGTCTCTAAGCTGTTGTCTGCTCCGTCCGTTTACTTTCTTTTGATACTCCTCGCTTTTATGCTTCTTTAGCTGTGACTGACCTTCTCTTTATCACTTCCTCTTTTGTTTTTTTCCCCCCTCCAACAGAAAAACCACGTATACAAGAAGACCCTGCAGGCTCTCATCTACCCCATCTCCTGCACCACACCACACAATTTTGAGGTGTGGACCGCCACCACGCCCACTTACTGCTACGAGTGCGAGGGTTTGCTGTGGGGCATCGCCCGGCAGGGGATGCGCTGTGCAGAGTGTGGGGTCAAAGTGCACGAGAAATGCCAAGAGCTGCTAAACGCTGACTGCCTGCAAAGTAAGTAGAGTTATCAAACTACCTGACAGCTGAATTGTGTTGCAGATCATATTATTATTGCTTCCTGTGAACTCGCTGCGTCCCCTTCAGGAGCAGCTGAGAAGAGCTCAAAGACCGGGGCAGAGGATCGAACGCAGCACATCATCATGGCCATGAAAGACCGGATGAAAATCCGTGAGAGGAACAAGCCAGAGATCTTTGAGGAGATCTGTAAAGTGTTCAATGTCTCCAAGATGGTCCACACCCAGAACATGAAGAGCGTTAAGCAGAGTGTGCTGGATGGCACTTCCAAGTGGTCAGCCAAGATCACCATAAATGGTATTTACTTGTTACTTCTTATTTGAATTTGAAAACCTTAACAGTTGCCTATTTTCTCTACAGAGACTTTAATGTAGTTTTAAACTGGAGTCCAGATGCAGTGGATGACAAAAACACATTTTGCTTCAAGGCATCCGATATTTGCACAAACTTGCAGACATTTTCTGGGAAAAGTAAATCCCAGGTTCTTATCATTGTAGTAAAGTGTTAAGGTTCACTTTTATAATTAACACCGACTTTAGGCACTTTGTGGTGAAGGAGCCTTTTTTTTTCTCTGTAAATTAGTTTAGCGTGTTTCAGTTAGGCCCCACATTAATCAAAAAAGGATCTCTGCTTATCAGGCGCTTACACGTGGAAAGTATTAAGTTGTTAGAGCAACAACAAGACCTCCACAGGCATCAGTGACAAATATGAAACTGGTTAGGTCAGTTAAAGAGGAGTTTGGATGGTGGGTTGCAAAGGGTCTTGCAGAGGTGCTTTATTTAGGCTAAAGGCTTTTAGTTAAGGTGTCAGCTGATGTTGACTGGGATCACCTGGGAATGGCTGCCTGACCAAGGTGCCATTAATGTCAGTTAGTAAAGAAATTCTTCTGGTAAATGCAAAAAACACACAGTGGCTTTAAGGAGGCCTTAATATCAGTCAACCAGGCCTCAGTGCACAATTTCAGACACTTTCCCAACAGAGTGACTGTGGTTTAAAGTTAAAAAGGGAGAGCAGTTTTTTTCATGAATATTCAAATCCGATAAGATTGTTAGGAAAGCTGGCACAGTTGTCATCCACACCTGTGTAAATCTGCAGCTGTGTAAAAGTAAAGCAGAGTGTCACAGAGTGCCACAGAGAGCGACAGTTGCTAAAAAATATCCACCTTCCACACATGCATAAAGCATCTTCTTGCCTCACACTGCCTTCTGAGCTGTGCAGAAACTTTAACTGTTTGTTGGAAGTGGTTACTAATTTGAACGGATTCACATCCCCACCTCTCTTCGCCGCACATCATCAGGACTGCCACTGTTACCAAAGCAACCAGACATATCACACCATATATTGGCAGCAGTGTTTCCATAGCAGCCATCACACCTTGTCTCCCCAATCAGCAGAGATGAGCTCGTTTAAAGATGGGATACAGGGACGGGCGTGGAACTGCTGCTTTGTTGAAAATCATTCATAACCTAATGGCTGTCATTCACTTTTCTGCTGAACGAGGTCTGACAAACATACTCAACGAATTGTTGATATGCAGTAATAGGATTTTTTTTTATTTATTTTTTTTTAAAGTACTATTCCACAAGCTTTGGTTGCATAATCTCTTTTTACAGTAGTCCTCCTATCAGTGTGGCTGCTTTTAAGAAAAGCTTTTCTCTGTAGGTGTAAATGAGATAAAACCCTTTAAATAAGTGAACTCTTTAAACACGATGAAAAAAAGGCTGCATGTGCCTATAGATCCATCAAGCTATCTAAAATGTCAGTCATGTCATCCATCTGAAATACAGCTAGAAGCGCTTTTAACTCAAACCCTTCTGGACTGACAGGAGATGCTTTACAGGGAGCTCTTTGAAGAGTCACTCAATTCCAGTAGGGAATAACCAATTTACATTCAAAATATTATTTAGCACAGAGACGTGGCCACTAAATGAACAGATAACAAATATATGACTGGAACGTTGTGGCTCATAGCAGCATAGTAATCATACATTCAGACATGCTAATCCAATTCCAAAAAAACTGGACTCTAAACAAAATAAAATAAAATATATTAAAACAGAATAAAATGATTTGCAGATCTCATACATTCACATTTTATTCAGGAAAGAACACAGGAAAAAAATGTTTAAAGTGAGAAAATTTACAATTTAAAGAAATTGGGTAACAGTCTGCAAACATCTGGGAACTGAGGAGACCACCTGATGGACTATTAGGAGAACAACGTTCTTGTCTGAAGGAAGATTCCTGCTGCTCAAAAGTCTGGGGCTTCTTTGCTGTAGTTCTAGTTTCGTAATAATCCAAATGTTCAGCACCCAGACTCTTCTACTGCAAAGCCGTGCTGTTGTTGTCTTGGTGAAATACACAAAGCCTTCCCTGGAGACAGGAAGGAAAAAGTCATGTGGATGGGAGCATATGTTGAGCTAAAACCTCTGAGCCCATGGAGTGATCTCCATGACAGAAACATGTCTGTTTTTAATGCATTCCTGCCCAAAGATCACAGCCGTATCATAATGTTGATTTTTGGCCTTGTCTGTTATGCATGGAGATTTTTCAGGTTTGTTATAACGATTTCAACATGATTCTGAATTTGTTCCACAATTTTTAGACAGAGTTTTATTGCAGTTTGGTGAATGTCACCCAGCTTGACTCGTGAGAAACTCTGCCTTTCTAATAAGCTCTTTTTATACACAGACAAGTTGATGACCTGTCACCAACCTGATTATCCTTTTTAGCACCGTTTTCCAGCCATTTGTTGCTCTATCCCAACTTTTTGGAGATGTGTTTCTGCCCTCAAATTTATAATTACCATTTTTTCTTTAATTCTTAAAATGGTACATTTTCTAAGCTCAAACATTTGATTTTTGTTTTATATTCTTTTTTTTCTATTCTAAATAAAATATGGGTTTATGAGATTTTCAAAGATTGCATTCTGTTTTGATTTACATTTTACACAGCGTCCCAGCTTTTGGGGGGAATCTGGCATCAACAAGGCATTTTCTTCTGCTGAACTGCTGCTCACTGGATCATTTCAGTTTTTCAGGCCATTCTCTGTAAACTCTAGAGACAACGATGCAGGAAAATCCCAGCAGATCAGCGGCTTCTGAAATACTCAGACTAGCCTGTCTACCAATAACAACAATGCCATGTTCAAAGTCCCTTAAATCACCTTTCTTACTCATTCTGATGTTCAGTTTACACTTCAGCAGCTCATCTTGACTATGTCTGCATGCCTGCAAGAATCAATGTGATTGCTCTGATTAGATATTTGCATTAACAAGCACTCAAACAGGTGTACCTAATAAAATGGTTGAGTGTAGATATTCAAAAATGGCATAAATGTGTTATTCTTTTTTCATATTTTTAAAATGAAAAAGGGATGTGGTCACCTGTATACATTTCATACCAGGATAATCTGTCAATTAGATGTTCATACATGCATGAATTTGCTTTTTTCAAATATTAATGATGGAAAACATGTCCCCCTCCTTAAGTACAGTCAGTGTTTGCTGTTAAACAACAGCTATTTATGGCATAGGACACACACAGGTTGTGCAATCGGCATTATTTGCTACATTCTAAATGATGAGACTCACCCTAAGCTCATCCTGCATGTCGAATTTCTGTCAATAACCTTCCTCCCAGTCCTAGATAATGTGCATGCATGTTGCTTAGTTGATTTGTCTTCAGGCTTCAGCTCTAGTTAAAGTCTGCAGCTATGAATAGTTCCCCTCATTAGTATGTGCTACAGATATCCAGCTTGCCTTCTCACCTGGATTAAAGTGACAGTGAGGGATGGCAGAAATGAAGTTCTCCCTCCTTGCTACCTGTTGACCTTCCGTAGCTGATAAATGTCTCCAGGCACAATTCAAATCATCCGTCTATCAAAAGGTTTTGTGCAAGCTGACTGGAGAGAAGCCAAACAGAGCCCAGCGTCACAGAAATGGCTTCTTGTTTCATTTATTGCTCGGTTGTTTTAAGAGAGTATGGTACAGATACAGCATACAGAATGTAATGTGCAAAAAGGAGATAAAACAAAACAAAATTGCATGCCATGTGCTGATTATACTACAGCCTTCACTACGCTCTCATGTAACAGTGGGACCACGTTATAGCTTCAGGGTTTTTTAAAGCCTAATTTCACTACTTGTTGCACAGAACCTCGTGGTTATTTAAGAAATTTAGTAAAAATTGTTACCCAACATCTGCCTGTGAGTCACTAGGATTGTGTTACGAGGTTTTGCATAACTGTGTGGGTGATCTTGTGTGTTTCGATGTGTATGTGAATGAGAAACAGAAAGATGATGGTAGAGAGTAGGTGTTTGTTGTTCTTATGCAATTTTCATACTCATTTTCTCTGCTTGTGTGTGCGTGCGTGTCAGTCGTCAGTGCCCAGGGTCTCCAGGCCAAGGACAGGACAGGTTCCAGCGATCCTTATGTGACCATCCAAGTGGGTAAAACCAAGAAGAGAACGAAGACGATCTACGGCAACCTCAACCCAGTCTGGGAGGAGAAGTTCAGCTTGTAAGTGCAAGTTTCTGTTTTCCTCCAGGTTTTGAAACATAGTTGGAGCTCTCCAATGTGCTGAAACATATGTGCCGCTGTCACGGTGACCCTGCTCTGCAAGAAGACGATTTTCCTGAAGGTCCGGCACATCCATTGGAAACCCACACAGATGATTTCACTTGGTTTGTTAGAGGTCTTTTAAACACTGTGTGGGTTTGCACAGAGTATTCCTCGTGATCCTCTTTGCTGTGTTGCTCCTGATCACATCATCTTTTTTTAAGTATATGGAGCCCAGTGGAACAGATGTAAGGGTGTGCAGGACTGAGAAATAGTAAAATGCATATACAGCAATAGCATCAGTATCTGTGGTTCCTTTGGTGGGTTGTGGGATGTTCTGTTTGATAGAATTTTGTATGCCCTCCTTTGGTTTTCATTGACTTTATTATATAATCTGATTCTGAGCTTGAACAGCTGCAGACCAGTGTGGGGCAGTTAGCGTTAATACATCATATCAGCTTTTATTGTCTGGCACAACATTGCTCACCCCTGTCACCTTTTATATTTATATTTATTTTAGAAGAGTAAAGAAGGTTAAAACTCTTCTCAATACAGATAAAAAAAATAAGGAAATTGTGGCTTGGAAATTTAAAATATGCACGGGCTTAGGCACTGTAAAGTTGTTTGTAAAGTTAAGTCACATGCGTTTCAAATTGATTTAATTATATAATTTGTCTACTTCAAGCTATATTTCAGCTTGAAGTCTGGACATCTATTTTCCTTCAAATTACTCATTCAGTAGCTACAGGCTGCACGGTGATAAAGTACGCGCTTCTTAAATCATTTCAAACATATGTTAATTTGCTTTGGGCTTGCATATGCTTCACCTTAGCTGTGTGCTACCACGTGTGTTAAAACAACAGCCCACCCACCTGTTCCTTGTCTGCACAGCGAGTGCCACAACTCATCAGATCGTATCAAGCTGCGCGTTTGGGACGAGGACGATGACATCAAGTCACGAGTAAAACAGCGGCTGAAGAGGGAGTCGGACGACTTCCTGGGACAGAGCATCATTGAGGTCCGAACGCTCAGTGGAGAGATGGACGTGTGGTATAACCTGGGTATGTAGTCACTCAGAGCAGAGAGGATTATGGGAATAAATGTCTCAGAGTGTTTGTTTGTCATCTTAGACCTAAAGAACATCTCAAATTTAACTCTGAGTGATGTTTCACTTTAGAGTAATTGTGTCTGTGTTTTTCTCTGCTTACAGAAAAGAGGACAGACAAGTCGGCAGTGTCTGGTGCCATCCGTCTTCAGATCAGTGTGGAGATAGAGGGCGAGGAGAAGGTTGCGCCCTACCACGTGCAGTACATGTGCCTTCATGAGGTAAAGGACATCAAACATGAGGTCAATGACTGAAGGTGTTAAACAGTATGCTATGGTATAGTTTCTATTCAGGTGAAGCTATCAAAAAGGAAATGGTTAAAACAGCTTTCACAATTTACCGCATAAAAAAGGATTAAGTAGATAAAATGGTATAAAAACACTGAGATGAAATAATAAAAGAGGTGCATGAATAATGCTACAGTCACACTAGAGAGAACAGTAATTAGAGACCACGGCACGAGCAAAACGATTGTGGTCGTATGCGATAAGTCTGTTTATGAATAAACAGGGTCAAGTTGACAATTACATGCAGCCTGTGTGTGATAGTACAGCAGTCAACTGTGATAGAACAGTGAAAACTGCCTCTGTTGCTGTGTACACAGAGAAATTAAATCAGATTGAATTAAACAGAAATTCAAATTAGCTGCTTACATTTAGAGTCCAGCCAGAACCTCGCAGGTTTGAAACTGAAATTTCTCCACAGCTAGAGACGCAGGTGGCAGTTTAACTGCACAATGGTGCAGGCGCTCGGCGTTCTCGTTGTTATATATGAATATAACCAGAATCAAACCAGTTGAGTCACATCTCCCATTGTAAAGAGATGCATCGCAGGCAGTCTGTGTGATCTGTCTGCATTTTATTGATCAGATGACGATTGGACCACCAGTGTTTGGAAACAGGTTGCCCCCCGCCCGTCATCCAGAGGTTGAGAGAGGTGCACATTCAACCTCTGGCTAATCAGTTGGTCACTGCAGCTTTTTGCAATTGGTTGCTGAAAGAGAAAAACTGTGTGCAATCACTGATAAAACACAGATGTTTCCTAGACACATAAATGTTGCTGTGCTATTTTTACTCCAGTCTTACTGAAACATAACTGCAGAAACAACAGTAAAGACAAAACAGCTTAGGGGCAGCAATCGAGAAAGACTGATCACCTTCAGTTTTCAGGTGAGAGGATGACTTGTGATTGTTTTTAGGTTATGAGAAAAGTCTTTCTTGCACCTCTTTGGGATTTCTGTTTCAAATGGAAATATTCATAGATACTTTTTTAGGAACAGTAGACACACGTCTGAGGCAGTTTGCTAACAAAAAAAAAAAGATTCCTCAATAAAACAAAGTTGTTTCATGTGGTTAATAATTCCAGTTACACTTTAAGTTTTTTAAATCCCCTCTCTCTCTCTAGAATATGTTTCACTTTATGACGGATGTCGAGGGAGGTGGCATGGTGAAGATCCCAGCCGCTCAGGGAGACGACGCATGGAAGGTTTACTTTGATGAAGTGCAACAGGAAATTGTGGATGAGTTTGCGATGCGTTACGGCATTGAGTCCATCTTCCAGGCTATGACGTAAGCTCTGTTTGAAAACATTTGCACACTTACCAAGCGCTTGACTGCAGTCCATCCAACGGGCTGTAAAGTATCAGGAAGGGTTTTATTTTAGTGTGCTTGTTGGTATTATTTGTGGACCGGTGTGTTTCCTGCATGTTGATGTGATGGGAGGCATTACTGTCATGAACTACAAACACCATGCAAATGAGTTTATCTCACCTAATGAGAAAAGATGACCCCTCACCTCAGAGATTTCCCTGCTGTTTGGTTGGATCATTGCAGGCAGGGGCACAGAAGCACTCAGCAAGCATTCATACACACATCCTGGTTTAATTGCATTAATAATGTCAGAATTTGAGCTTAAAGGGACGTGTGTTGGTTTAGTGTGCTGGGAAAAGGAGCGCAATCACATAACGCAATCATATGGGGAAATATTGAGTGAACTGAAGCTGTAAACAGAAATGGCCCAGACTCTGTCCCAGCGGAAATGTGGATATGAGCCGTTCAATGACACAGCCAAATGAAAGTGGTGATTGGAATATACAAGAACACTGTAGCCATTACACAAGTCTCGCTGAGAACTCGGTGAACCGAACAGCTCCTTCACTCTTAAGAAAATTAATTGATTCACCTGTTTTTAGGACCCTGTCTAATATTTCACACACTCTAAATGGTACTTGTGCTCTCAAATTCATAATTTGTATTTGTTTGTAACAAACAAATTATTATTTTGTGGATAAGTTTTTGAAGCAATGCGGCATCCTGGAAAGTAGGGATGCAAAAGTGAGCTTGAGCTTATAAGGGCTAAGCTTCAAACTTCCACACTGGGAAACATCGATGACATCAGGGGCCGGACACTTGTAGCTTTCTGAGATGCATTATTTCAGTAAAAAGAAATTAAATATCCATTTCCCTAAAAGCTTGTTCACATACATTATACTCCACTCCACACGCATAAAAATGTCAACACGTTGCTTAGCAATCCATTTAGTCAACTGGAAAAATGCATTATGATTACAGTTGTACGTGAAGGTTGCTACACAGTTACTGTAGAACTGGCTCTATATTAAACTTAATATATTATTTTTCCTTTCACATAGTCTGTCACAGACACCTCAATATGAAAACTCAGTGTAGTCTCTGCTGTCTGTGTGAGACAGTTCGTTTTTATCATGTAGTTTCTGTGTTGCTTACAGCCTTGGCTTCTCTTTGTGGGCACACAGAACAAGCTACCACTCTCACATACTCATATTCTGTTTGCACTGAATGAGCTATTTCCTCTGCGACAGTGAAACCTGGATTTACAGCTCCATCACATTGAGATTTGGCTCAAAGACAGTTTTTTGCTGTAGCTGCATGCCTCTTTTCACTTCAGTGGCTTTCTGAAACCTCTCCACCCCCTCGTATGACTCCACATGTTTTGCTGGTGTGCAGATTCAAAATGACAACACAAAGAGTGTGAGATCATCATGTGACGCATGGAAACACGGGCCAGTCTGTAGAGTGAATAAGGAAGAACTGCCTGCTTTCAGCATCAGCTTTCTTGTTTTGTGCCATTCTGTGTTCGCTACATTGTTACTAAGATCTTTAGACCAGGGCCAAAACTGATACAAATGTAGCTACAAGGACAGAAAATTTTATTCTACACCCAGAGTATGTTTGCACTCAACTCATTTGGTCATTTAACACATTTAAGTCAAATATCCTCTTTCCTTTAGCTCTTTTTTGGGTCTCCAGAGGGAAAAACTGTATAAGCCCACTTTGTTAATCCTCAGTAGGCATAAAATCAGCCTATAGAGCCCCTAATATATCATTATTGGCAATATTAATTTAGGGTGGAAAATGGCCCAACACTAGATATTTCCTTCTTTTTTTATCTTCATTGACTTCAGTTTTTGATCATTTCCCTTCCATCTCTCATTGTGTCTTTTGTCTCTCACCTTCTCATTATGTTTCACTATTTCCTCCCTGCCTCCCTGCGTCCACTTCAATTTCTCTCTCCCTTTTCTCCGTAATTTATTTCCTCCTCCCTTCCTCTGATTCCCCCTCTGGCCTCTTTATGTCTCATTCTCGACCTGTCTTACCCTCTGTCCTCACCTGTCTTATCCTAATTGCTTAACCACCTTCCTTCCCGCCCTCTCCATAACCATTTCTGCCTTTTTATTTTAACCCACTAACTGCATTTATATCCTCAATCTTCCTTTCTCTTTCTCCCCTGCACGTCTTTCCCCCCCATTTCTTCTCCTCCTCAGCCAATTCTCTTGCCTGTCCTCTAAGTACATGCTGTCAGGGGTGCCGGCAGTGATGAGCACCCTGCTGGCCAACATCAATGCCTTCTACGCCCACCCCACCGCCTCCACCAATGTCTCTGCTCCAGCCAGATTTGCAGCCTCCAACTTTGGGGTAAGTGAACACCCATCACAATAAAATATACACGTGTAGTTTTTATCATCCAGTGAGAACATTTTGGCTCGTGGTAAAACTGCAGTAATTCTAAATGCTAAACCAAAAAAAACAAAAGAAATATTTCATTAACATGATGTATAAACTATCGAGAGCTTCATCGAGAGGCAAACTGATTAAACATACACACACACACACACACACACACACACACACAATGACTCAGAATAAAGGCTTATAATGAATGAAGCTGAAAGCTGAGATGAGACGTTTGTACTACCAAGTGTCAAATATTGGGTAGCGCTGGTTGTTTGTCTTTTCTCTTTAGAAAGCTACATAATAAGTGAGCTCAAGTATTATAAAGAGATGTTTCACATGGTGTGAAAGATTTTCTGTGTCTGTCTTTCTGGTAGTGGAGCTGAATCAGTCTGTTACACAAGATGCTCTGCTGTCTGTCCTGTAAGTGTTACAGAAGGCAATGAGGATTATCCATGAAGCTTCAGGAGTGTGCCAGTCACAGTTTACTTAGTCTGTTGGTGTCACCAGCTGATGATGCTCCCCCAGCAGACCACGGCTCGAGATAGAACAGATTGTTAAAAATATCTACAACATTTTGCTGCACAGAGGCTCTGTGTTGGTCTCTCAGTTCAGCCTGTTATCAATGTTGATGCCCAGGTGTTTGTGTACTCCATCACCACATCAGCATCCTGTCACAGGGTAGACACAGGGCATGTAGCCATCCTCTTCCTTCTGAGATCAACATCCATCCTCTCTGGTGTCTGGAAGCAGATCAGTCAGTCAAATCAACCGCCAGCGTTCTGTCCTCCTCCTCCTCCTGCACATCACCAATACATCCGACCACTCTGGTTTGACCTGAAGTTAGGGTCAAAGTCTGAGGTATAGATGGTGAACAAGAGTAGAGGACAGCGCAGTCCCCTGAGGGGCTCCTGTACTGCACATCACCAAGTCAGTCAGAGCACTGCTCTGTCACAAATACTGTGGCCTGTTTGTCAAGTAGTCAGTAATCCATGAGGTAGCTTCTCCCTCAGGAGCAGTGGATGGATCGCTGTTGTCACTCGCTGCAAACAAATTTAGAAGTAACCGGCTGGTCCTGTTATTGCTCTTCGAAGCAAATTCTCTGAACGACCGCACCGATTAAAAAGACGTCAGCAGAATATCTGAAACCATTCATTTACTAACGCATGTGCCAAATGTATTAAATAACCATGAAATCAGTTCCCTTTCATCCTTGCTCAGTGCCATTACTTCAACCCCAATTTCTTGGTAGTAGCCGCCTATGCTTGTTTTTCCATTAATTTCAAGGAGTTTTGCACCTTTTGCTGACAATCGGTTGTGCTTCCATCTGTTTCTTTAAAATTATTATTAAAAAAGTTTTGATTTCCTTCAATAGAAGCAAACACTTTGGTTAAACATGCCCTCTAAAATTTGTTGAAGTAATTAGATAGCCACCAACAAAAGTGCCAGTGTGGTTATTCCAGTTATTCCCACCAGTATCACGTCTATAGGGTGCTTCTGTTTCGACATGCATATTATGGTCAGGATTATTTAGCTCTTGTTATTTAGCTCATGTAAAGAAGCTCAGTGAGGCATGTTGAAGTTTACGACTGGAAAATAACATTTTAGGAGTAAAAACTAAACCACATTCACCAAAAAAACAGCAACAAACATACAAAACCAACAAAAGAACCGAATTTTAGTGAGTGACGCTTGACTGCAGTTTAATCTTTTAAGACGGTATTTGATGATGTGGCCTTAAAGCTACAGTTTGACCTAAAGTAAGCAAAGTCTTCTCGCAGAAGGTGACCCAGGTAATGCCTGAGGCCTTACAGTCTATTTCACATAGATATCCATGAAAGCCAGTCGTACAAACCCAGCAGGTTTATCTCTATTCTGCTAATAAACTGCCCCATTAAAAGGTAATGTCATATCGCTGTTGGACCTTTGGAATGGCTCTGAACTTTGAGGTGGCACAAATTTGGCTCATGGACCCAAGAGGAGCCACAGGCAGGGGGACAATGACAGTTAGAGGCCGAGCTTAATGACTCCTGGGACGGTTGCCAATAGCGAATCTCCTACTGGTCACGCTCGGGCGCTAACGATATACGAGCATCCTCAGGCTGAGTGCTCCTACTTTAAAGGGTCAGTGGAAGCAGACAGACCTGCTCTCACTGTGGGCCACAGCGGTGCAGGTCTATTTCTGAGCTGCCAGCCTGGTAACAAGCCCTGCTGGATACGTTTACTTGTCTCATTTAATTTCACTAAATTGGATAGTTTTCTGTGTGGGTATCTGGGTATCAAACAAAAAATGTTTCATTAAGCTCTTTTCTTTCCCTGTTTGATGACAGAGGGTGTCAGTAATATTTGAAGGACTTGACAGAAATTAATGCACAGCCGCGAAGTATTAAAGTTTGAATTTGTGCATGGAATATTCAGTCGAGTCTCTGGAACTCACTCTAATCAATGTTTTGCTGTTAAAATGTTCGCTTCGTACATAAATATGGAGGTTCTTAATTTAACTCATCTAAATTCATCAAAGAGCTTGTCAGTAAATAAGGTGACTTCATTGCAGATGGTTGCAAAATTTCTTTATAAAGATATAGCAAGGCATTAAAACCTGCTGAACAGAGGCACAAATAAACAGATGTGGCAACCACAAATGTAGGACACATGTCATCATTTCAAACTGTGTACATAGCATCTGCCTCACCTATGAGAATGAGCACATACGGTGTTCAGTTTTCCAAAAATAGCTGGTTGAAGCTGGTGTACTTGCACTTTCTTTCTCATTGGGGACAGAATAAAAAGTGTTTTAGTGACCTTACTTCTGTCAAAGTTGCTGTGTGTAATTGGTTCATCTCTTTGACTCCAAATAGTTTGTTTGGATGGATTTGGATCAGCTTTTTTCTCTAAGCTGACAAACTGTTTTAAATAACGTCTCCATGTTCAAGTACATATCAAATGAAAAATGGGTCTCGACCTTTTCAGGTAAATAATTGCAGACCAATTCTGATCCATGTCTAGGGCTCAATTATTTTTTAGTTTTTTAGAGGAGCTATTGGACTTTACTGGCATTTCTGATACATTTCTGATTGTCATGGTATTACTACTAGTGGTAGAACTACTAGTTATAGTTTTATTGGTTGGATATATTCGCAGTAATTTGGCTGTTTTATTTGTAAATATATAAAAAATATTAACTGTCCATGTTCACCACTGGGCTCCTCATTGCCCCCTGGTTTGATACCAACTGGGGTCCTTTGTCTTGTATGAATGATGCTGTCTCCCCATCATGTTTCCAAATTAAAGACTAAGTACATAGTCACTGCTGAATATCTAGTTAGTACACGTTTAAGGCATAAAGATGCAATTATTAATGAGTCACTTCTACTTAAAATCATTAAAATTCACTGTGATTAATTATTTGCATCGACCTGATCTGTGTGTATTTATTTTCTTTTTTTAGTTTTAGACTGAACCACGGTCACCAGTAACTTTCTTTTTGTTTTTTCTCTCTTGGTAAACCATCTGCTCGGTGACACTCATGTCTTTGCCCTCTTTTCATTCGCTGGAGTTTTTTTTGTTTTTTTTTAATATTACTGCCTGAATCTACCCGCTGTAGTGCTGCTGTGCTTCCTCTTAGATACACAAAACTCTGAAAACCTAGGCATTATTTACCTCCACCTTCCGTTTCCTGGGATGTTTATTTATTTATGTATTTCCTTAAATGTTTAGCCAGTCCAAAAAGCACCTGTTGCCATGGCAATGAGGCACTTTTCTGATTTGTAAGACTTCACTCTAGCCTTTCAATTCCATACAAAGAAAGCAAAAAAGAGGAAGTGCTCTGGGAAGTACACGGTGTCAGACCCCCTCAGGCCTGTTCGCTGTCATCTTTGAAACATAATCCCACGGTCAGACGTCGTCGTCTCCGTCTCCTCTTTCCCCTTTTCTCCACCCGACCCTGCTTTCGTCTGGAAAGAGATACCATCCTATTGATCTGTTCCTGCCGTCTCCTGCCCTTCGTAATTCATCTCTGAAATCATGTCAACAGCTGATAGTTTTAATGCCACTGTTGAGAAGAGCAGGTGTGTGGCTGTGTTTGTATGTCCTTGAGTGTGTGCGTGTGTTAGACTGGAACCAATATCTACAGACATGCTGGTGCCTCACACCTCCCACCTGTTTCTTTCTGGTGAAGCTGTACATTCTGTCAGGATTCGCTGGATTTTTGTTTGCTTGCCTTCACATATACCTACTTTCCAGGGGAACAATTACTGAGCATGTACAGTGTGCTCCTTTTGGCTATGCCCCCAAGCTGCTATACATCTGGGATCTCCCCGGTTATGAGCCCGTAAAGTTGAAGATGCTGTCAATATCTTGTTTGACAAGTACTTTAATCAGAAAAAACTCTAAGCAGCAGCAGCAGCGAGGTTGATGAGTAATTCCTGCTCTTTAAAAGTACCTTTTGCAGTGGAGTAGGTCACGGGAAATTGATTAGGTTCATGTAAGTTGAGTTTAAAGTGTTTTATCTGCAAATATATTTGATAATGGCAAAATTTACATTTGCTCCTCTGAAGTGGTTCTTTCATGAGGGGGAGCAAATGTAACGTTCAGATTTTTCTGAGTCATTTTAGACCCTCAGTGTGGAGAAGAGGCGCTGTGAAGGTAGATGTCAGCAAAGTGTGTTAAAATGCAACACTCTATATAACAGTAGTGTTTCTGGAAGAACTACTGTTAAGCATCTATTTCATGGGTCAGAAAAAAACATTATTAATATTGAGTTTCCTTTAGTAAACATAAAGAGGACAATATTTATGAACTTTAAAAACAATGTTAAATGTGGTCTATTTTGTCACGGAGCAGGTGTAAATAATTTATCTTCATTCACTCCTGTTTATTGAAAGCTATCTTTTAAGCGCCCTGTGGGGAAATTGCAGCCAGTTGCCTGAAGGTGAAAAAGCTCTGTGCTCATTGGCTCTGCTGTTAGCATCTACTTGAATGTGTAGGTTTTATTAGTAAGACATGATTGTGCAAAAGTTACTTAAAATATGCAAACATCTAAAAGTTCAGGAAAATAATCAGTTTTTGAAAAGGATGTAACTTCCCAGTGTGTTTGTTTGTGTTATTAAACCAAAGTCATGTAGTTCCAAAAGATAAGTGCCCAAAGGGAAAAATAAAATTGTAACACTGAAAAAAAAAGTTATCAATCAGTTCCAGCCATGTCAACAAATGTCCTGGCTTTTCATCATAGCGGGTCCTTTTTCAGTTTGCCCCTGCAACTCTTTCAAAGTGATAAGACAGAAGTAAAGTGCACTAGCAATGGTGACCGGTGGAGCTTTAAAAGCGTGATGCAGACTAGTCTGTACATGGGTCGTCAGGTTGTCTAGGGTTAAATAAGCCTGAGAGCGTTTCTGGCAGTCCAATTATTCATGGTTTGTTACCAACTTCTGTTTGGCTTGTAGACTTATTGAAGTGTTTTTCTGCTTTGGGCAACAGTCTTTGTACGACCAGAGCAATACAAGCACTTTCCTTCCAAGATAACTTGATGTCATCTGCCTGCAGCGACTTGTTTAAGGTGCCTTTTATTGGCTTGTGGTGAGTGTGCACCTGCTCCTCACGGGAAAAACAGAAGCTCCATCCATCCAAACCAGCTTGCAGCAGATTTCATCAATGTGTGGGGAAATTTCAGGAGGAAACAAGGATGTGATTTGGGTAAATGTGTATAAAACAATGATATAGATAACTTTCTTTAACCACATTAGCAACTAAGCCATAAAGTTACCAAAAAGAATGTTTTTTTACATGAAACTGTCACCAAGAATGACACCGTCTACTGGTCAGGACGAAAAAGGGTTCAGGGAATAGAATAGAATAGAATAGAATAGAATAGAATAGAATATTGATCCCAAAGAGGAAATTTATTTCTGGTTTTAAAAGTCCAAGTTGCAAACGGTACAGCCAAATTACAGCCAACGCATACATGCACAGCACAACAAAGCGCAATCTGAGTAACAAATTCAGCATCAGTGTATTGATTGTAAAAGTATAACTGTTATGCTGCACTCTGTAACCTCCTCGGTAGAGACTGCTATACAAAGCACTGGTTGAACAAGGCACAGAAAAGCTCTTTATTGTCGAACAGAAGGTAAAGGTTTGTACTGCGAGTAAAGGGTCATACAGGATTCCACTCGTTGTAACACATGCTGTTAATAAAGAGTCGGGACTGTGATGATGTGCTGTTATTGCACATCTGATTACACAGAAGTGTAATTTTTTTCACCACCGATTTATTATTTCTATTTATTCAACATTTATTTAACCAGGAAGTCCTTTGAGGTTAACATCTCTTTTTCAAGTCACACTGTTACAGCGTTACAAGTTAAAAATCAAATATAACATCTGCATTTGGAAAAAAAAGCAACAAAATCTGAACTCAAAGTAAAATAGTTGACATCAAGGCATCTACAGGTCTCCGGCGGAACAGGACCCCAGGACCCCAATTTTAAAAAACTGACTCAAAAATAATAGTTTGATACATTCTCAGTCATAATGCAAATTACAGAAAAACCTTAATATCACGGTGGCTAACACTACATTCTTCTAAGAATATGGACTACAATGTAAATGTATTACATATATGTATTATATGTGTACGTTTGTTTTCATCAGAAAAACTGTGACAGCAGCAGAGGACAGGAAGGGGTTAACCTGTCTCTCAGCATGTGGGGAGGGGGTACAATAACAAGGAGTTCATTATATTTATTACCAGGAGAGGACAAGCAGCTGTGCAAGTGTGGTGGGGAGGACAAAGATGGTTTTGCTGTAGGGAAGGACATCGTGACAATGTGTCTGTTTTAAAGGTCAAAACTAAGATTTGTCCTTTTTTTGTGCTTTTTAGGTTAAAAGTGTTTCTGGTGTTTCACACCATCAAGGCTGTGACATTTTGCATGTTCATCACTTTGAAGTTTAGGTTGAGGTTCTGGCTGGGAGCTGGATGTGGCTACAGCTGGACGAGAAGTTGTGTGCAGAGATCAGTGGTAGCTTGGATAGCCTGGTTTCTCTATGGACTGGCTACAATACACAGAGACAGAAACCTGCTGGGGGTTTGGGGGGTTTCTGTTGCACTATTCAAATATTAGAACTACTTCACCGAAACAGTGGGACGGTCTTCTCAGAGAGGCTTTTAGTGAAGCTGATCTCAGAATAAGGCTCCGACACAGTTGAGAGGTCGGGTTCAGTGACTTGAGTTATTTGAGGTGAAGCCAAGCAGACGGCTGCCTGCTGCTGCTGCTGCTGCTGCTGCTGCCGCCTCCTCTGTTATTACGATCTGTCAGCAGAAGCAGCCACTACCAAAATAATGCACGCATTTAGTCCTTAATTAAATCTATTTTTAAATGAGTGAGTTTAAATAAATATTAATTTGTAACAAATGGGAAAATTGGCTTTAGCAACCAACCTATTAACATGTTTATCACTCCTGTAAAGTTTGGACTTTACCACAGACTGTGGAAATCTTTGGAAATGACACTTTTTGGTTTAGTTTTCTGCGCTTGCTGTCAGCAGATTTGCTCCATCAGGCCTTCCATTTTCTTTTATTTATCCAGGGCCAGGTCACAGGGCAACAACCTAAGCAGGGAAGCCCAGACCTCCCTCCCCCTCAGACACAATCCTGCAGCTTATCCAGGGGAAGACCAACATAATAAAACTCTAAAATCTAATCACCATAAGGATTACTATAGGCAGATAGCATTAATGTGCATCACAGTGAGGCAGTGGTTCTTAATTCAAGCCTTACCTTCCCTGGTTTAGGCTCCAGCACCCTGGCAACCACGGCTTTAAAAAATGATTTGAATAGCGTCCAACTGATTGCTGACCTTTATGTTAAATTAGAGAAAAATCTATTTTGGAGAAACAAAATGCGCTCCTGTGGGTTTGGTATTTGGTATCTTAATTAGGTTATTTTAATAGTATTGCACAGATAAATTGGTGCATCCAAGTTTACCCGGCAAATAACTGTATTTACAGCAGCAGGAGGGTCTGTGTGGGAATGACTGAAACAATGTTCCTGGTAATGAAGGGATGTGTCTTATGGAGTGGAGCTCTTTGGTACAGGGGGAGAAAAAAAATGTTTATTCCACAGAGTTTTGGATAGCAAAAATAAATAATATGACCGGGCTGAACCTTTCTAACTCAGATTTGAGCTTGGGTAGTTGTTCTAGTTAGTGGATTTCCCTCCTCCCTCGCCTTCATCACCAAACTTGTCTTCTTACTTTCTTAACAGTGACTCACAAAGCTGCACCACAGTCTGCATCGGTCTCTTTTCAAAGATAGTCATTAACTGTTTTCGTTGTTCCTGCCATCAAAGGACGCAAAGACAGTCACATTTTTTTAATTGCTCATTTGTGCCAGTTATTGTTGGCCATTGGCCGTCGTCGCACCCCAGGATTAAAACAAAGGGAAACCCTTTACACTATGTTAACAATTCAACGGTTATGCAAGCATGAGGGTTTGCTTTTCTTAGGACGTAAAACACTGAGAGTTATTACACAATCACAATGCACCCGTTTTAGTATCCACCTCTGTCGTTACCTGTTAGATAAATGATTTTTTTCCTAATAATTTGTCATGACTAACAAGAAACCCTGCACCTCTTTCTTCTGCCCCCTCATTTTCTCTTGACCAAACTCAATATTTTCACCTCCTCAGTTTGTCAGCCACGTCGTGACTCCCAGCACAGCAGAGGACTCTGTCCCTCTCCCAGTTTCAAGTTGCTTTATTGCCTTTCCATGTAAATACATTTCTGGTGCCAAAGCATAAGAAGGAAGATGGTGGGGGAAAAATTAAAAATAAGCATTGGGGATACCTGTACTAGCTGACTGGCCATTGATCACAGGCTGGTCTGATTCCTGGCTGTTCCTGTCCAGATGTCCTCCTGTATTTAACTAAGATGCAGTGCACATAAGAGCGGGCCTTGCAGGCAAGGCTGCTAAATACTAACAGTTTTATTTTATAATAAATACTGCTCTTGGTCGATTCAGTGATACCTAATAACAAAGGCCCTCCAGAACGCACTGTAATCCACAGCAGAGGCAGAACATATGTCTTGAGTGGCTGTCTAATATGCAAAAAAAGAAAAATAACAGATGCATCTGTTTAAAAGTGCAGCCAAACAAACTCACCTGTGAGAATTTAATGCGAAAGTATCTCCAAACAAAGTTCAGAAATCTCAGGAAAATGAAAATATGCACTTCCCATGATTTCTGGCTCACATGTGCTGCATGCGTCACCCCCCTTTTAACGTGTTTTAAAGTCGTATCACATTGCAAAGGTCTAAGCTCAGTCATTTCCTACATTGTATCTGATGATCTGTAAATTCCTCTCATCCCTTAGTGAAAAACTGCCTGTAGTTCTGATTCTGCTAAAGAATCTCATAGGATGATCACAAACAAGTTCTGCGTGTACTCTCAGGCTGCACAGGAAGTCTTATATTTATTTACTTATACTGCTTATACTCTATGTCTCGAGTATTTTCCTCAGGAAAAAATACTGGAGAAAAAAGTCCCTGTATGGTTATTGTTATGGTTAGCTGTGGCTCATCAGGTGGAGCAGGTTGTCCACTTATTGATGGGTGAGTGGTATGATCCCTGACTCGTGCAGTACAGGAGCGACATATGGCTCATCCATGAATATGTGAATGTGCATGTGATGAATACAGTGGTAAAATGTTTTTATTGAAAAGCCTAATAAAGCTTTTTCTCCGATTCAGCAGAGGTCATAAAGTACCAGAAAGTGCAAAACCAGCTTTCCAACTTCCAAACATATTCGTGCAGCTCAGTTTGTATTTTGCACACGAATAGAAAAAAGCACATCTCCTTTTTGACACTTTTTGTGAGACGCATCTTTCTTTCTTTTTTTTTATCTCCGCATCTCTTCTCTTTCTGGTTTCAAATTCCATATACAGTATATTCAGTAGATACACACAGGCTGCAGACGTTCATGTCTGTCTTCCTCACTCTTTGACAAAAGTACAAGAATCTGAGTTTTCTCTTTCTGTTTCCCAACAGAAAGACCGTTTCGTGAAGCTCCTGGATCAGCTCCACAACTCCCTGCGTATCGATCTCTCCATGTACAGAGTGAGTAAGAGCTAGAAGTTTCTTAACTGCACACAGAGAATACGGCTTCAATGAATCTCAGGAGAGATTCGTACACCAGATAGCACATGGCAAAGGGCAGAAGTCAACTTAAGTACACAGACTACTTACTACATATTTTACCTCCTTCTCCTGTAAGGTCATTTTCTTATTTCCTGCCATTTACCTGCTCTAAATAATAATTAAAAAAATTGCTCGGCTGTTATTTATTTTCTTATATTTTAAGTTTATTGTGGACCCATAGAAATATGTAAATATAGCACTGGTTTCCATTTGTAGCAAAACTTTTTGCTTGTTATGCAATTAAAAGTTGAGTCCCTGATTTGATGAATGTTACAGTGGCAACACCATTATTAACAAGAGTTACAGAATAAAAGAACCTAGAAGAGCCTGACCTAAATAGGCTGAAACATTTTGGAAGAAACATAATTAACCAAGTGTTCGTGTGTGTTTTTGTGCAGAATAATTTCCCAGCCAGCAGCAAGGCTCGCCTCAGTGACCTCAAATCTACCGTGGATCTTCTCACCAGCATCACTTTCTTCAGGATGAAGGTAGAAACTAAAATCAGCTCATGGTGTATAATCGTTAATATCATTGCGCTAATATTATAAGGTTACATACCCTTTGATCAAGTATTGCCTTAAATGTATTTTGTAGATTTTATCTTGTTTATAGAGCTTATGTAGATGGATGGATGGATAATTAGATGTTTTTGATACATTTTATATGAAATATATATTCTTTTCTTCCTTTTTAATCAGGTTAATGTAGGGTTGCTTTTGGATTAGGACATCTTAATTGCACTGTAGTACAGCATGTGACAATTAAAAGCTACACTTTATCTCACCCTTCCTAATTATGTCCTTCCATCTATTTTTTTTATCATGTTAATTAAACCTTTCTCTGTCTCTTCCTCAGTCTCTTGTTGGGACTGCTGTCCCTCCTCCTACACTCCTCCTTTGCTAGTGCTAGAAACAGGAAGGGCGTTGTATTAGTTCTTGCTGGTACTATGGTGCAGCTCCTAACATGTTTGTTCATTTCACACATTTTGCTACATCTATTTCTAGTTTTTTTTTTTTTCTCTCACTTTCCAGCTTGACCTTTCTTCCCGCTTTTGTTTGTCAATCTGTACAAACCACTTCTCCCACATTAAGCTCTGTTGACAGAAGTAAGTTTAGAGGAGGGGCTGGTTGCATTTAGGCTTTTGATTGAGCAGTCTGTCAATGCTTGTAGAGCTGGTGCGCAGTGGCCCTTCAAGTCGGCCTGAAGCCTATATGATAATATCAACAAAGAAAAAAACATTTACCCATCGGCCCAACGGTCTGCTCGATTACCAGTCCAGCCCTGCACACAGTTGGTATTCAGTGTTGCGGGTTTTAAAACAGCTGCTGATTAACGTTTCTCAGCGTGTGTCAAGTTCAGATCTGCCACAAAAGTGTGTGTTAAGTGCAGAGGCCAAAAAAACAGACTTTACCATCTGTAGTGACCACACGGGGGGAATGAGGTTTCTTCTTGTATTATGATTAGCGAGTGTGTCTGTGGTTTTCCCCTATGATATTCAAAATGGTTTGTTCAGTTACCATAAAGGTTGAGCTCTCTCTCATTCTTAAAAGAACTTAGTTTATTTCCGTTATTTCTGGCATTTTTGAATGCTGGACAAAACAGGAGGAAAAAAAATCCAATAAATAAACTTGAGCAGCTGTTTGCAAACACTCATCAGTGTGTCTGAGACTGATTAAAGTCAAAGTCAGATGAGAATTGTTTAAAAAAAGGTTACCTCCGACTAGGTAATCTGTGCAATCGCAATCAGAAGTGTGCAACAAGATGATCACTGCAACTACTTTCAATCGGTTGGCGAATGCAGAAAAAAATTCTGCATTCGCCAACTGCATTTCCCCTTTTTGCTGGGAGGTTCCTGTCCTAGTAATACTGTAGTGTGACTGAGCAATTTAAAAAATGTACATGAGTTTTACAGTAGCATAAAAAAGTAAGAATATGTAGCCTTAAACATAATAATATAGCATTATATTGGTAGATTTATAGTGTTAAAATAATTTAAATGGAGTACACAGTATCTATAATATTTTGCAAAAAGAATTATGTAAATAAAACGTGTTTTATGGAAAATAATTTGAGAGGACACAACATTTTAAAAAAGAAAGAAAAGATGTAACAAAATTTTTAAAGAATTTTAAATACAGTAACAATGTATACTATTCAGAAACACTGCACTGACACCCCACATTCCCCTCTCTGGAGATTATAACGTCCTGCTTTTTATCAGACGGATTTATATTCTAGATTAATAACATGATAACCTTCATATTCACCCACCGTGTTCTGTCTTCCCACTCAATGCCTGGTCACACGCAGGTCTTGGAACTGCAGAGTCCTCCCCGTGCAGCCAACGTGGTGCGGGATTGTGTCAAGGCCTGCCTGAACTCCACCTACGAGTATATCTTTAACAACTGTCTGGAGCTCTTCAACCGCCAGTTTCAACCTGCCGTCCAAGCAGTGAGTTGCCATGTATCGTCATCTTTTAAGCTTCCACAACAGATCAATGGATCTGGGAAATTTGCAAATGTTTGACTGAGAGAAGTGATAATACAACAATATTTTCTATCAGCTCAAACCAAACCCTAAAAAATATGTCTGTTTGAGTGATAGAAAGCAGTAGCGTGCTTTCTGTTACTATCCAATGTTGGAGTATGCAACATTGTCATGTTGTAAAGATTCATGAGTTACTTTTCATGTAACTGCAGTGGTTTCTTCCTAATCTGCGGTCAGTTTAACAATATTTAAGTCAAGCAAACACCAGATTTAACTCTCAGGTTTTACGTCAACTCCTCAAATTGCAATATTGATCGCACTATCTACACTGCAGCCTGGTTTAACTGATGCTCTAATGAATCCCTATCTGTAGCAGCCAAAGAAATATTTCCAGAACAAGGGATATTTTTAGCCTTGCCAAGAAAGATTTGTGTATTAGTGTGTCTAAAGTCATTAAACCCTCTGAGTTCTGGATTAAATTAAAAGTTTGTGTGTGTTAATGTGTTAATGGTGTCATTTTCAGCTTCATGGAGTGTGCCGAATCTTATCACATAAATATGGAGCTAGATCCTTTATTTAAATGTGTCATTTTAGCAAAACAGAGGGAAAAAATTATAAAAAAAAAATTTTTTTATCGAAATTTCAACTGTCGAGCAAACTTCTAAACTTGTTTTGTTTTGTGTTTTCTCCTTCTGTGTAGAACTGAAACATGTCATATCGGGCAAGTAAATTCTTCCTTTTTATTCATTTACTGTCTTTTTTATTTATGCAGCCTGAGCCAGACAAGAAAAAGAAGAAGAAGAAGAAAAAGGAAAAAACAGAGGGTCAGGAAGCTGAAGATGATGATGAAGAAGAAGAGGAGGATGAAGAAGAAGAAGAGGAGGAAGAGGAAGAGGAGGAGAAGAAAGAGGAGAGTCAACCAGAAGAGCAGGGCCCAAGCATCCAGAATCTGGACTTTTGGCCTAAACTCATCACACTCATTGTGTCCATCATTGAGGAGGATAAGAACTCGTACACACCCATCATTAACCAGTCAGTGTTTTTCGTTTGTCTTCTATATTCGAAGTCTGGGATGTGCGTTGTTGCTCCTCAAAAGTTGTCTTTGTGAAGCTGAAGTGAAATTATATTTTTAAAAAAATCATTGTTTACAACAAAAAAATAGATTCTCTTCTACTGCAGTGTACCAGCTTTTATATTCTGATTTGGAGATTTTACTGTATGTATGTGATCTTACAGAATGCTATATGAATCAAAAACTTCAGTTACTAGATTGTGTGACCAAAAAAAAAATCAGTTGCTACTGACAACAGCATGTTTTCTGCCTTTACTGCTGTAAATATATTATTCTTATCAAATATTGGCAGAAGATGAAGGGCAGAACTGCTTATATCAGTTGTTTTTAGCAATTTGATCTGAAAGTTCTATGTTCTGTTTTTTTTCTGCTGAGATGAATATTTTTTTAAATATCCAAATGGTTTAGGGGTGCCCATTTCAAGTACTATTTTACTGACGATTATATGACCACAAGGATTTTGTTTTGCTTTACTTTTGCTTTAGATACTGTTTGTTTAGGTTAAAAGAAAATGAAAGTAATTAGAGTACAAACTTGAGGGGGTAGGGACTAATAAGTGTACACTTCTGCCTACTCCTTTTCAAACCAAAGACTGCACTGATATTTTTTAATGATTGCGAATGCACATGTTTGAAATAAAAATGAACTAACTAACTAACCAACTAAAGGAATCAGTTACCAAACTGAATGCTAAGCACAATATTAACATTCAGTGCACTGGCTAGGGAAAAAGGATAAAAGGGGGCCATATTTGGTGGCAAACTGTCAAACTTAAAATATTAAAAGAATTTATCAACATAAAAGATCAACTAAAGGTGGTCGGTGATATTTAAAGCAATAAAACAAAAAACAAAAAATGGCACTTTTATTGTTGAGCAAACTGTGTGGTCTGTGGAGTTGCTAGATAAAAAAAAATCTCCAAAATAGAATGTCAAACCTTCGTACATTGTTTACAATTGCAATTTGTTTGCAATCTTTTTCATTTTTATTTATTTAGCTGTTTTCACTGCCAAAAAGCATTGCAAACCCAAGACAAATCCCAGGTAAATCTAGTTCTGTTTTTTTTATAGAACAAAGCAAGTAACATTAAAAAAAAATACAAGATGGCCAGGGTTGAACCAGAGCTTTTAATCTGTAAGGTTTAATAGTTAACGACAACAGGTTTTAAAAACTAGACAGTGGGATCTGTGGGTGCTACTAAACTCAAATAACATTTTTTTGGTCAGTTTTCAGCTTGGATAAGACCTTAACACAGATATTGTGTTTAAGTGGAGATATTAAATTATATCCTGGACAAACCCCCAAATAATGTAACATTTGGGCTTAATGGGAACATAAGGAAAGTAACAACAGCCAACCAGATGATCAAAACTGAGGTTAATTGGTAACATTTAAAAACATTTCCAAAAACCCTTAATATTCCAGTTACACTGGAGGGGAAAGGGGTTGCAGTGACCCCCATTATTTACAAAGTAACGAGTACTCTTATGTCTTTATTTCTTTAGGTTTCCTCAAGAGCTCAATGTGGGTAAAGTAAGTGCAGAGGTCATGTGGATGCTCTTCGCTCAGGATATGAAATATGCCCTAGAGGGTAAGACTATATCTTTGCATGCTTGTTGTGTATGAGTGTGTTTATATATGTAGGTGTGTGTGTATCACAGAGACATCTCAGAGAAATCAACTCCTCCTTCTTCCCTTCTGCATTCACACTGTCTGTTCTTCAATTCATCATCTCTTCCAGTTTTGGATAAGATTGACCACTACCACTGGAAAAATGGTGAGATCAGAGATAAAACATGGAGATACAGTCCGAACAGTCAGTAATCAGGATCCCAGAATGGGGTTAAACATCTTCTGAGGCCATTTCTATAGAAACAGATTAAATAGTACAGCAAAACGATAAAACGTGTTTTATCCCCTGAGCTATGCTCCACGGCCACTGGCTCAGCACTGAGCTAAAACACATTTACAGTAAGCATCAGAGAGTAAGAAATGTTTATTGTAATATCAAATAAAACTTTGTGCAAAGTGGAAAAATAATAATAAATTATAAAGGGAAAATACAGAAAGCAGGTGTTAGCGTTTAACATTTTTAAAGCTGAATTATTGATATTCTTATAACATCAATAATTTTCACTGGAGCCTCCACTTAAGAAATGTATGGACTCTAGTTGGGTTCTTTCAAGATAAGTGCATATAACTTAGTGAGTCATCATAATGAGCTAACTTCGTTACCTAACAGCTTAGCTGCCCAGTATTCTGACTTTCGATTGTCTCTCACATCGGACTTGTAGAAACCGTAAAAGCTAGTGTCCTAAAACACATCTCCTAACAATGAGGTATTTGAAACTTGGCTGTAACCCTATGTGTTGAGTTTAGATGATTTGTTTTTAGTGTTGTAGTCATTTTACAGAAACAAAGTGAAACTTGCAAAAAAGTAGATTTTAGAAGCAAATTTAACTAGTGACAAGTTTTCAAGCCTTCTTTTTTGTGTGTAGTCTACTTTCCAGCTCCAGTAGTCTTTTTTTTCTAATGTGTTTTTCTGAAGCCATTCATATCTCAGTTATTGCTGCCACAAACTTGCTTCTCTTTCATTTTCAATTATTATTGCTTTTGTCACATTTCTGTTGCCATCTCAGCTCCCACTACATTTCGTATCCGCAAAGCTGACTTCTACGCTGGTAAGAGTGTGTATGTGATGATTGTGCATGTACGCATTTCTTTTGTCTTCAATAGTTTCCAAAACAATTTTTTTGCACCATTGAAACTTGTTTAACTGCACTTATTTTTTACTTAATTCGATTAGACCAGACATTCTCCCTTTATTCTATCCATGTGTTTACATCCGTCTTCATAAATGATGCAGATGTTGTTTCTCTGTATAATTTATCAAATATTTGTGAGACAGTGAGACAATAACGGAGAAAAACGAGACTAGCAGCCAAAACCAAACTAGCAGCCTGAGTATTAGAGTATTGTTTAATGGTAAAGAGTGTTGATGGAAAAAAAAGCATGCATCTCCAGGTTCAACCCAGTTATCTCAAAAATAGCCTAAAACAGTCTGGTAAAATTATTAATGTTCTTCAACATATGTTATCAAATTATCTGTTACATAATCAGTATGAGAAAATGTGTGTTTCTGATGTTGTTTCTATTGAGAATTATTCAAGATTCAAGATTCTTTATTTGTCACATGCAGGTTATACAGGTACAACACGCAGTGAAATGAACCTGAACACGCTCCTCGACTGTGCAAAAAAAAGAAGAAAAAAAATTTTATGGTTGAGAGCGCGGATGGCTTGGGGATAGAAGCTCCTCTTGAGTCTCTCTGTCCTTGCCCGGATGGTGCGGAACCTTCTGCCGGATTGCAGAAGTTTGAACTGCTTGTTGCCAGGATGAGACGGGTCCTTCAGTATCTGCGCCGCTCTAGTCCAGCATCTCCTGGTGTAGGTGTCCTGAAGGGGGGGGGGGCAATCCTGCAGCAGCGTTCTGCTGTACGGATCCCTCTCTGGAGAGCTTTTTGGTCCTTAGCACAGCTGTTTCCGTACCAAGATGTAATGTTCTGTGTGAGGATGCTCTCCACAGCACCTGCATAGAAAGTCCTGAGGATCGCTGGCGAGACCCTGAACTTCCTCAGTTGTCGGAGGTGATACAGGCGCTGCC
>VUQR01003995.1:4473-32574 GCA_015108515.1 Hemichromis elongatus
AACATGACTTTTAAAAACACCAGTATAGGTTTATAAATTCTCTGAAGGGAAAAAAAAACTATGTTTCCCAAAAAATATGACCTCAATTCTACATAGTTTTGCCAGGTAATGGCGGACATGGGATATCTTGCGCTGATGTCTATTCTATTCTCATGTCTATTCCAAAACAGGGAGTTCTATGAACAGCATTCCCACTCCCATAGGCCTTAGTTTGTCTCCGCTTACCTGATGATTTGAGGTGTTTTCCCTTCCTTACGCTTAGTATAAAGCCTAAGGGTGTCTGCAATGTTGACTTCTGGTAGTTCGATCCCCTCAGTTCTGACTACTTTCCCTTTCTTCGTTAACATCTGACTACACTTCTTCAATCCAAAAGACATTCTGCTGCATATCCTGGTGTTGTGGATCAGTAAATCAATGTTTCGTTCACTCTTGGCATACAGCTTGATGTCATCCATGCGGAGCATCTAGCTGATGATTGCTCCAATCCATAATCGTTATCCATAGCCACTTCTGTCAACAATCTCATTTAGGGGGTTCAGGCCGAATGCAGAACAGCAGTAGGGACAGAGCATCTCCTTGGTAGATCTTACACTTGATGCTGACTTGTGGTATGGGCTTGAAGTTGGCCTTTAGTGTTGTTCGCAACATCCCGACTGATTTCCTGATGAAGGCTCTTAGGGTCCTGTTCATCTTGTATAGGTCTAGGCATTCCAGGATCCATTTGTGGGGCATTGAGTCACAGGCCTTATTGTAATCAATCCAGCCAGTGCACAGGTTGGTTAGACTAGTCTTGCAGTCTTGAGTGACTGCTCTGTCTACCAGTAGCTGGTGTTTTTCTCCTGTGGTTTTCCTGCCAATCCCTTTCTGTGCCCCGTTTATATATTGACCCATGTGCCTGTTCATCTTAGCCGCTATGTTGGTACTCAGGCAGGTTATTTGCCGGTAGTTGGATAGGACCGGTTCCTTCTGGGAGTCCCTGGGATGATCCCCAGGGACTCCCAGGACTGTCCAGCCATCAAGTTATCTATATCTATACAAGATAGCTATCTATATCTATATCTATCTATACTCTGAATATTTATTAAATTGCATTTATTAAAATTTAACATATCAAATTACTCTTTTTGTTGTGTCTTTAAAGGAAAGGCTTTATGATTAGACTTTTTTGTTAGAGGATTATATTTTTTTTCTTTTTTTAATGATTAAATGCAGATTGGTTTATAAAAACATTGTGTGTGAAAAAAGCTGAGTGAGAAATACTCATTGCATCATGGGCATCACCCAGCAGCGTTCACCTATTGCAGTGAAAAATGTAGAGATGGTGTCTGTCTCCTGAATCCAAACTTGGAGCTGGTTCCACAGAAGATGCCTACCTCCCATTCCACAAAGTGCTCTAATGGGGTGATATTGTACTATAAGGTCACGTTATAACAGTGGGGGCAATCACTTTTTCTCACAGGGCCATGCAGGTTGGATTTTTATTTTCCTTTTTCTCCTTAATCATAAACACCTTCATTTAGAAGCTGCATTTTGTGTTTACTTATGTTATCTTAAAATATTTAACATTTAAATATGTTAAATGATCTGCAACATTTAAGTGTGCCGAAAATACAAAAAATTGCAAATCCGGAAAGGGGCAAACAGTTTTTCACACCACAGCTCTCTCTTTCTAGTCCCTTTCAGTATTCTTGCCACAGCATTTTGGATCAACTGAAGGCTTTTTAGAAAGTTAGGACATCCAAATAATAGCGAATTACCGTAGTCCAGCCTAGAAAGAACAAATCCATGAACTAGTTTTTTTTTTGTCTTATTCTGAGACAAAATGTAATGTAATTTTAGAGATATTGCTGAAATAAAAGAACGTAGTCATACATATTTGTATAAGCCCACTGTAGGACATATCCTGGTCAAAATGTCTCCACGATTCCTCACAGTGTTACTAATGCGACTCACAATGCGATCAATAGGGGCTGGTTAGCAGCAGAAAATTAGAGGCTATCCATGTTTAGACGCTTAAATTGCACAACATGTGGCTAAACATGATCTGCAACATGTTTAGAATGTTGGAGAACATGAACCATTCCCCTGCCCTGTTTTGATTGGGGAACAGACCAGAATTTGACATTATTTGGCATTTCAAAGTTACACACCAATTTAATATAAATTTTAGTGACCACTGATTGATGTAAGGGGCTGTCATTACTGCCGATAATTTTATGGTACATATATTTATCCTCAGCCAGCAGTTTCAGGTTTCCTTCAAAATATTCTTCTCTGGCCCCTCGAAGACAATTCACTATGGTGTCTCTAAATTCACATCTCAAAACAAAATTGACTATTACCAGAGTCTGTTATTCTGCGTGTGTCACCAAGTGGGGAAAATCAATTAGCGACATGGATGGGTCCTCAGTACTCAGCTACCTTTGGGGCAATCAGTGATCATGGCTTTAAGAGCTGCAAGCTTTTTGTGTAAAATTTACGGTGTTAAGAGAGTGGAGAAGAAGTATGTGAGGCTGGTGCAGGCCATGCATGAGGACAGCAACACAGTGATGAAGTGTATGGTAAGTGAAAGATAGGTTTGGATTTGTATTTACTTTACTTTTTTTAAGTTAGTTTATATTTAGGTGGATGATAACATTTCATTCAATTTAGATTTATTTTAACATAAACAAATGTTCAAAGATAAAACTCCTTTGAACTGATCTTGGTATATCTCTTTGGTATTTAAAAATGTGACTTTGTTCTTCATTTTGCTCTTCCACTGTGGTAGCGCCTGTACAGGTGCCAGCCCATATTGGTTACAAAAAAACAACACAGTTTTCCAAGGTTGCCAAGTGCATTCACTGAAGAGACTGATTAGGAGTATAGCTATGACTAAAACTGTAATAGCAGTTGTGTTTTATTTTTGTTTTATTACTGTTCATTTGGTCAACACACTTCTCGGTCCAGTTCACCTCCAGAACTTAACTACCGTATTTTCTATAAGCCGCTACTTTTTTCTCACGCTTCGAGCTATGCAGCTTGTAATGTGGTGCGGCTCTTCTGTGGATTTTTCTTCACCCGCCAGGGGGCGCTTTAGTATGTAGTGAAAAAAACGAGACAGGTGAAAGTCAACTGATGGATGCTAGAAAGTCTAATGAATGACTGGTTAACGGAGTGCTACAGAAAGCGCCCAGGAGGATTTTTTCACCGTAAAAAGGCGCTGCTTGTTTTGGACAGTATGAGGGCCCATGTTACCGATTCAGTGAAAGCAGTCATCAAGAGAACCAACTCAGTTCCTGCTGTGATTGCTGGTGGTAGTACAAAGTATTTGCCACCCCTGGACATCAGCGTTAATCAAGCGTTTAAAGCAGCACTCCGCTGTGAATGGGAGACTTGGACGACGAGTGGCGAAAAATTCTTCACAAACACTGGCCGCATGCGAAGAGCATCATTTTCTGATGTCTGTCAGTGGATCCTAGCTGCGTGGAGCAGCGTGCAGGAATCTACCATCACCAATGCGTTCCTAAAGGCTGGACTGTTGCGTGAAGAGGGGACTTCAGCTTCAGAGTCAGCTTCACCTTAGGATGATGACAGCGACACGAAGCTCTTCTGAGGCTGTTCAACTCCGACACTGAAGAAGAGGACTTTGATGGTTTCAGTGCGCAGGAGGACGATGAATAAAGCAATCAATAATGTTTCTGTTTTGTTTGATAAGCACATTTATGCTTTGGGCACCGTCCGGAAACTGATCAGTTCAGTTATGTTCAATTAAACTAAATATTCAGTTCAGTAGATAACCGCGGCTTTTAGGCCGGTGCGGCTTATATAAGTGCAATTTTTTTTTAAAACTTTGTGGGTGCGGCTTATATTGAGGTGTGCTCTATAGCCAGGAAAGTACGGTAAATGGTGTTTGGTCTACCATTGCTCATGTGGCCCTTTTGTGTTTGTTTTCTGAGTAATTGTTCACTAAAGGAATAATGAAGAGAAGAACCAGTCACAAAATATAAAATAAAACATGCTTTAAAGGGTTATAGTAAATATCTCCTTGCCAGTGAAGTTTCTTTGTCTTTTTATTCAGTGCAGTTGGATGTTATGGGCTCAGCAGAGGTGACCTGCTGCCATGCTGCAGCATAGTGTTGGTGGAGAAGGCGGGTGCGGTGCCAGGGGCATCTCTCTGACAAACAGAGCAGATGCCTTACACTAACAAACAGCCCAGCGGGGTTTGGGTGGGCCTCCCCGTCAACTCTTCGCTGCTACATCAACTGAAAGTGCTGAGACTCTGCAGTGGCCGGAGCAAAGACTTTCCACCCCTACCACTCATTACCAGAGCTGACACGCAAAGAAGCCCAAAAGCTTTATTTGTCTGTTGTCAGCTGCTGCTTCTGTCACCTGCAGCTTTGGCACTTCATATGATTGTATTATTAGTCCTGGGCAAAAGACTATTGTGAATATGCAGCCTGTGTTTATCTACACAAAGGGACTATTGTCAGAAGCCTATCCAGACATTAAAGTTAAGCTGTTTATGCACTGTGGGCTGTAGTGGCTATAATCTAGACTGACTGCAGAAAAGTGCAGAGAGATTGTGATTTCACTGTTTTAAACTCAAGCACTCGGTTGGCCTTTATTCGACCAAAAAGATTTAAAGAGGGTGGCCTTTTCTTGTTATTTAAATATCACATTGCCCACATGGAGAATGTTTGTTGCTTTAATGGTTGGGTCAATCCCAACTTCAAACAAGGACACCCACCCTCTCAGCCTCATATGAACAAAACCCCCAAACACATTTAGTAAATCCACATGCATACAACGCATAATTGATGCCAACTCAGAAGCTGAAATGAATTCTCATTATCAGGAATTCTGGGTTCGGCCAAAGTGCACAAAAGCGCCTTGGGCTTTGAAATAAGATGCAAACAGACATTTCATTAATCTATCATGAATTTTTCAAAGTTACACCTCTTTAAAGCAGGATTATTATTATTATTTAGTGTCTTGGGTTATGGATAAATTATGAAGAGAAACTAGTGCAGCTACCATGCATTTTAATTAATCTCAGACTGCGGGGGAAGTAAAAAATGACTTTTTATCTGCTGCCAAGTCGAGGACCACCTCCAGCAGTGGAGCAACAACTGCAGGGTTGAGTGTTGCGCTGTCTCTACCACAAAATGGGGAAAAATATCAAGACTCATGCAAAACCTGCCTGACATGGGTAGTTGAACATGTTTTCAAACGAATAACACAGTGTAATGAATCCTAGATTGTCACCCTTTCCACAAAACATGGTTAGTAACTGTAGGTCCATACACATTAGGGCTAAACCCTGCAATTACTCCAGTACTATGTCATTCCAATCTTTGCACAACGGATCACTGCAGTATTTTCACCCTGGAGACCAAAACGTTGTACCCACGAACAATCAATCAATCCATTACTAAATGAATACAATATGTCTCATTCACCCATTGAGGCTCGTATCAAACATTTAAACTGGGGCAACTCAGGGTATCTTGACCAAGAATACTTCCGACTAACCTTGTGATTTGTAGATGATGATCCTCTTCCACTTGACATACAGACACCATAAAGCCAGAAAGTGGAAGAAGGGCAAACTCCAGGTGTCTTTAGGGATTCTGAGTAACTATTTACTAGTATATCAGAGGACCGTTAATGCCAAAAATGTGCTTTTCTGTCTAACATGATTTCTTGGAATAGACAGAAGCCTTGAGTTCTTTTTAATATTTTTAGCTCTGTTGTGCAGCTTGTTATCAAAAAGAAACGTCTTAATTAAAATATTTATTTTTAACTACATACTAATATCTGAACTGAATGAACCTTTATGGCCAAAATATGGAAAAAACATTTTGTGGAATTTTGGGAATGTGGCAGTGATGTAAAAAACAGACAAGCAGCCTTCTTGGCGATAGCGCCTTCTATGTGGCAGGTCCCAGACTTTGGAATACTGGTTCAATCGAAATGTTCTTATCCTTAATTTAAAAAAAGACTGAAATTTAAAAGTTGTATGCCTTTGGATGTGTTAGCCGATATCCTTGGCCCTCTTGCTTCTCTTGTTGCCCCACTGTTTGAAATCTTGAAGTATTTTTAGTACCGTTAAATTAGAGAAGATAGCACCACAGTTTTTAACACCAGTTTTTATCAGCTACATGAAATTACTAAAATGCAGACACATATTTATGCTTCTATCACTCAAGTTTGGATCAGAGCAATTCTTTGCCTTTGGGTCTCTATATCGCTTGCAGCTAATCCAAAATGATGCTACACATCACATCACTTCAGTTTTAGCACTTGCCTGCCCATTTTCATATTGACTGTAATATTCACTCTTCAACTTATATAACCCCAAAAGACCACTTAGATCATCTACTCAGATACTGTTAGTCCTTCCAGTTTTTACCTTGGTTTTTAATTTAAATTCAGTTTGATTGCCATCAGGTTTTTCTATATTGTGATCTGTTGTTAATTTAGTTTTTTTATCTAGTTTGTTTTAAACTAACTTGTAAAGCCCTTCGATCAACCTTGTTTCTTTGGTCCTCCTCACTCCTTTTGGGCTCTCCAATAGTTTCCCAAAGTCTGCTTTTTGTGCTTGTCTCTATATGTTCTCCTTTAGTTGTTTTGGGGGTTTTATTTAGACTGCTGGGGCTTCCAATGCTACACTAAGCATTTCTTCTTCACTCAACTCTTTAAATTATTTAATGTAAAGAGTTTAATCATTAATCATTAGGTATTATTAATCTCAGTTATTTTCCCTCGTGTACTATTTCCGCTTGTGTTTATAAATAAAGTCTTGTTAAATGTGATTTCCGCTGCTCTGTTTGTTTCTGCATTGATCCACGTTTACGTCCTGGCCTCCAGGCCTACATTGACAGTTTCTTCCTGTTAAAAGGGAGGTTTTCCTTCCTACTGTCACAAAGTGTGACATTATTGGGGTTTTCTCTCTGTCAGTGAAGGGTCTATCTCTCACAACATAAAGTGCCTTGAGGCGAATGCTGTGATGAAGATGGAGCTTAAACTCTCACTCCAGTCTAAAAAGAACTGTGATGATGTCTGTGAAGGTTCACAGTCATCCAGGTCATCGTAGTCTAAGGAGCTTGGAAAGAAAAAAGGGTCTGGACTTCTCTAGGTTGGTTAAAGACTTTTAACCTCTCATCTGAGAAGCTTCTTCAGTTCTAGTCCTAGAACTGAAGAAGCTTCTCAAATGAGAGGTTAAAAGTCTTTAACCAACCTAAAGAAGTCCAGACGCTTTTTTCTTTCCAAGCTCCTTAGACTAACCGTGATGATCTACAGATGTTGCTCTGCATTGCTCTAAACTAGGACACTACAATGCACAGCAGAAGCATCACTACAGCTGCTCTGCAAAAGAATGTATCTTGATGTGATGGATGTGAAGTGTCAGAATATCTGCCTGTGTCTTCCTTTGCTCCATTTTGCCACTGAAGAGACAAAAAAAAATCTGATACATCTGTAACCTCAGCTAAACATAATAGACTTGTTTCAGGTGAATTAACCTCTCTGGTGTTCATACCACTTAAGTATGCTTAAAGAAACAGCTGACTATAAGCATCAGTCAAACCCAGTATTACACTTAGGCCCTTTTGTTAAATTCAGCAGCAACTGAGAGCTATCGCATGGCAGTCTTTGTCCTTTTATATTCACAAAGGCACTCTTTTCTCATCTAAAAGACAGACATTCCCAAGTTACAGAGGAAATGTGTTAACTGGTGAGGCATCCACAGTAGCAGCATAAACTAAATCTGATAAATTTGAAAATACTGACTGCATTAGGTTTTGTTAGTAGTGAGCAATGGATCAGTGTGGTAGTGTTCCTATTATTATGTCTCTTAACTGGTATCAACATATCATATTGACTTATTGTTCATATAAATGAAACTAATGTTAGGTTATGGCTCCTAAGCTAGCAAAATAGCGCTGGGGGCCACTGCTGAATTAAATTCTTAAACTTTTAACTGGGTGCGTTTACTATTTTCTGATTACACAAAATAAAAATTTTGAAAAAGGAACTGACACTAGGACATCAACTATAACATCTTTTAATTTTGTAGCCCCATAGATACATCAGAGACTTGAGTGCTAATTCATCAGCTCATACTAGCAAATTCAGTTTGCATTTCAGCCATACACTGTACATGCACAACATACACATGCAAACAGCTATAAAATGGGTCCTAATAGATTAAAAAAAAACCTAGAAAACTGAATCATAAATTTCTTGAATAGTTGGGAAATCAAGTTAATTGATTAAAAAAGCTCAAATAAAGCTTTAAGTGTATTTCTAGTATTTTTTTCTACATGCGTATATGCATAGAAAAATATACACGGGAGTTTTAATAGTGTAGTGATAGTGGTTTTAATGTTGTTCCTGGATCAACATAATAATGTTTGTCCAGGATCAACATTGCATCTGACCAATCACTTTGATTTCTGTCAAAGTGAAATAACCATTGGAGGCAGTCTGGGAAGTTGAGGAGCTGTGAAGAGGGATGTCTAGACTTTGGTCAGCCTGTAGCCTTTACTTGATAAGAAGCAGAAAATAATGGATTGATGGATGGCTCTTCTGATAAAGGAAACAAACCTGAAGGGTTTGAGAAAACTAACTCATTGTGGACTAAGAGCTCAACAGCTGATCTCAGCAGCTGGATCAGCACTGTGTCACCATGATTATGAGTCGAGAGAGTATGTAATCAGAGGAGCATTTGTCAGTTATAATTTATTCGGTTAAAAGTTTATGTAAAGCTCTTTTTTTTGGTTTGTGGTATTTGACATTACTGAATCATGCAGTTCTTTTCCAGACCACAATGAGAAAAGTTAAATTTGTGCTCTCCACATGCAAGGCTAGAGGAAAGGGAAAGGAGTGAAATAAGCTTTAGAATCACCAATTCCCTACACTGACAAATTGCAGGCTGTGAGCTCAAACCATTGTTCTAATCTGCTCAAATGAACCCTGATGAGAAAACGGTTCCAGAGTCTGAACAAACTCAAGCTGGGGGCAAATATACTTTCACCAAAAAGATAAGCAAACACCATTTGATAGAGGCAGTTGTTTCATTTACACATTTAGCTGTCAGCATTCCTACAAGTCCACATTACAAAATGACAAACTAATCAAGTACCATGGGAACAGGGGGAACCTGGGAGCCATCTGCAGTTGTATGGAGGTCAAGACTGGGAGACTAGGAAAGATACTCTCCGTGCCTCACTCTGTTTCTAATAAGTCATCAAGTACCGTCCTACAGGCCTCCTGAGTTGTTAAGCTCTTGCTCAAACATGATCCTTGCCATGTTGGTGATTTGCAGGACAATTGGTCCACTAGGGATGTGAAAAGGTCAGGCTGAGGTGCTTGTTCGGTCCCATGTGCTAAAGCTGTCACACAAGCAGCTCTAATCTCCCTCTAACCATGCTACTGGCCACCTAGCCAGGAAGAAATTTTACTTCATTTTTTCCCAAAAGACACGTGAAAGCTCCTGCTTGGTTTAGTTTGAATTGCAGTGAGATACAAAACTCGAAATGACTATCTCAGTATTTAAAACTGCATGCAGTTCGCTGTGTTGAAAACAAAGTTCCTCTCACTAATCGTTTACTTGGTAAAATAAGACAGCAGGAATCAAGTTGTTTTATCTGGTACTTTAGCATTATGGCCTTGGTTAACTACTAAATTGACGGAAGACCTAATATGAAAGCTTACCTTAGATATCCAGGTGCTCTTAGGCTCATGGCAATTAACAGCTATTAAGTCTGCTGAATTATTTTGCTGAAAATAAATTTTGGCCCAATCCCTTGTTTTGTTTTGTTTTGTTTTAGTTTTTGTTTGTTTAATTTATTGCAGGTTTCATTTAATATTTACTGATGCTTGTCAAAGACAGATATCTTTCTGGGTTAAAAAGGCAAAATTAAAAAGTCTGTGGAGGCTGGAGTAGTTGGTGGTCATTTGTCTCTTCTCCTTGGAGTTTAAAATAAAACTAGTTGATTTCTGTCAATAATTTGACACTTTAAGCTGGAAAGTTAACACTTCACATCTAAAAGCAGTCGATTTATTCTCATATTTTGCTAGCTTCAAATCACCATGTGAATAGACTAAGTGCTATGAGAAAATAAAATTATGTAATAGCGGGTAATCTGAAAATCTTGAAATACTACAGTCATGGTTAACTTAGTAGCTCTTCTAGTTATTGGTAGAAAATATAAAGTAGAAAAATTAGGTATTGCTGCTTTATTAAAAAAAACAAAAAAAACAATTCAGGAAAATTGTCTTTTTTCCATAAATCTGTGATCCTTTCGTGGCACATAAATCATGAGTCTGCCAATAGCAGAACCCATGGAAGTGAAAATGAAGGATGTTTACCCAGCTCAGCAGTTGGAGATGTACAGCCTGATGCCTGCAGCTTTTCATCTAACAGCTCACTTTGGCTGTTCCTTGTTGTTCCATGACCACCTTTAATGTTACTGAGTTTTGCTTGTAGCTGGAAGCTCGTTGGCAGGAATCACCCCCATTTGCATGCTGGTCTTAGACTTAAGGATGTTTGAAGCCTTTACCTCAAGCTTCATCACAGTGCAGCACTCACTCAGAAAAGCCGTTTCAGCAGGATTTAGCTTGTATGACATAAAGCAAATTAATAGAGCTTTTAGCAAATTTCATACAGGAATATGTGCTGAATGTAAAGCCAAGTATGTAAATGTTACTATTTTATGCTAACATGGAAAAAGTAAGCAATAGAGTTTTAGGCACAGTTTTTTTTTTTTTTTACCTATTGGAAGCTATTCTAGTTCAGAGAGTAGGTGTATAAATGACACTGATTATGCATAAGTACTGCACACAACTCAAGAAAACTATCACTTTTCACACAGTTCTTAAGTTTTACCCATTTAAGCTTAAACAGGTGATTTTAATTAAATCTAAGATATTTTCCACTGACTAAATATATACACAGAGTTTAGCATCTGTCTTGGAGCAGTCGATGAGTGATTGATCAGTTGATTTGTAAATTTAATCATGCTTCAGTTTTAGACAGAAACTGCATGTACACATACATACATATACCGTCAACAGTACTGACTCACCCATCCAAATGATTGAATTCAGTGTTCCAATCACATCCATGACCACAGGTGTATAAAATCAAGCACGTAGGTAGGCAGACTGTCGCTCTCAGGAGCTCAGTGAATTCCACTGTGGTACTCTGATAAGATACCGCCTGTGCAACAAGTCCAGTTGTAAAATTTCCTCACAACTAAATATTCCACAGTCAATCCCTTAATCTGCTTGGTGCAGAACATGTCACTGTTGTAAACATTACAATGCAGAAAACATTGTGTTATTTTCCACTGTAAAGTAAACATGTAAAGGTAATGTGAACATACTAAACATAAAAGCATGCAATCAGTGCTATTGGATAATTAGGCCTTTGTACCTATTGATCAGCATTGATGAAGAGATTACTGACAGACTGCTGCCTCAAAATAACTTTATTTTCAGGCAGTTTTCCCAAAACATACATATAAGCTCCATATGGATTTTGTGCTGGAAGTCTAATATATTCTAAAGATATCAAATATTAAACGGCACAGTGAGAAAAGAGCATGTTGTGATGAACTGCATCTTGAACGACAGCTGACTGTGTGAGCAACATAAAGAGACTGTGATGTAAACATTGATGTAATCTCTGCTTCACTGACAGCATGTCTGCCTTTTAACAGGATGAACTACAATGTTTCCTCATGTGTTTTATAGGCTGTCATAACTATTAATACCCACGATGACTATTTTGGCTATGTTTTGTTTCTTGGGAAAAAACACACACCGGCACCTGCAGGGCTACAGATGAGTTTGCTGATGTAAGAGGCTAGATGTCCCCAACCTTCGTAGGACCAGGCATGACCCCCACTGTCTTTTTCCCTTGCCCATACATTTTGAGTGAGGGATGATAGGTTCTTATTTGGCAAGCCCATTTAGCTCCCGCAAAGCCACCATTGGCCTTTGGCTGGAGGAGCCTCTAAAACACAAGCCCTTCCGAACAGGGGTCTGCGTATTAAAGCACAGGTTTTGCAGGAGGCAGCCCTTTCTGTGTGACAGTCCCTGGCCCAGAGCTTGACGTGGTGTCAAGCCCAGGTGCCTCGGTGGCTCAGCCTCTCTCTGCATTCCAGACAGGCCAGATCCAGGCTCTGACAGGCTCGGTCTGTGGGGAGAGGCTGAGTCCAGACGCTGCTTTGACCCTGCTGCCCTGCTGTATGTTGTTTACCTTCAGGTGTTGGCACCTGCTGAAAGGAAAAAAATAAAACAGGGATGTCTGTTTTTACCATTCCCAGACAGGAATCAGAAATTGACAATGCTGGGGCTCAAAGCACCTCAGCCAGACGATGTGGGCCCTGTGGGGCTGCCAAGAACTGACTGGAGCTTGACCATAGCTTAAGCAGGTTCTCAAGGCCAAAGGCCCCTGGATCCATTTTTTTTATCTGGCCAAGAAAAACAATATTTTAATCACTTGAGTTATCTCTATTGAAGCTTTAAGGAAGAGAAAAACACATTTGACAACACGTAATGTTAAACTTGTGTTTAAATTCATGTGTTTTTCAAGTGTATAATGAGCAGCTGTCAGGTCAGGCAGCATTTGAATTAACTTCAGCTACAAACAAACCTTCAACTACTCAGAGAAATAAAAAGAAAAGATAAGAACCCAGCCATGGTGGTGATCTCTGTAAGCTCACTCTAAATAACTGTCTGCGTGGGAAGGCCCAACCTGCCACCTTGTTCCACCTTACTTCGGTGAGGTTTTTTTTTATTGGCTCTATTTAATATAATTTTCTAGCATTTTGTCTAACAATGTGGCATTAAATGAGAATGGAAAATACAATGCAGATTTAAATACATTTGGCCTCTCAAATTGAAGGTTAAAAAGACTGGACAGCAATTACAGCAAACATCCTTCCTTACTGTCAGTTTACTGCTCACTGCTTCTTTCTTACCAAGAATAAGTGCATGAGTAATTATGGAGAATTATTCAACAGTAGCATAATTATGCACAGTCTTTTAAATGATGGACAAATCTGTTGCATTATGTTCATTGTTTTGCAAATGTGGTTGATGATTCTGTTATCTGTCTCTTGCTCTGCAACACCTGTTTTGTATACTTAAAACAAACCCTGACATTGGATTATGAGTGTGATAATAAGCTGAATTATAAATGCTATTCAACCTCTGAATACAGTCAGCTAATGGCTGTCCAAGGGTGATTTTTACTTTTCATAGGCACAGTCTGAATGTCAGCAATGTGGGTGGCTCACGCCAATCCACATCTAAGTGTGGATTTTGAATCTATTGCTCTGCGACTTCAGTATGTACTGATGTGCTGTAAGAATATTCACAAATAGGCCTATTATATTCATAATGTTTTATGCTATGCTCATAATTAAAGACAGTAAATAGATATTTGCAGTGTAGTTTAGACCCTAGTTTTCACAATTTCCATTCATTTAAAATCTTATCATTTTTATGGTGTCATTCATTGCCACATTAGTGTGGTTTTACTCTTTTAACTGATACTGAGATACACTCAAGACACTGAAGAGGAAGATGTTTGAATTTTAGCTGGAGAACATGATAACATTATTGCTGTTATTGTCTTTTAGGGTGATGTTTATTATAAAATGAGAAGTAACCACAATCTTGGCAGGCACCATTATTACAACATGACTGAGAAATATCCCCCATGCTTTATCAGTGGGTACGTGTTAAAACTCCATTAAAAAGGCCTCTCTTACATCCTCTCAGAATTTGGAGTAAATACTTGTCAGAGCTAACATGGGTAGCGAATAAGCTGTGTCTCTACCATTACATACTAGTAAAAGCCAGTGTGTAGTGTTGTCCAACAAACTGGCCCATCTGCACTTGTGTCATAGTCTTAAACAAAGACCAAAGGTTAGAAAGTAGAGTTGTGGAGTTATTTGGATTGTTCTTTTTTTTTAGTTGTAATAAGTTCAGAAAGCAAACCTATCCTATCTCAGCAAACATATTCATCCTGAAGTCAAAGTCAATAACCCATTAAATCCATTAGAATAGCCTCTTCACTCGGTCACTGTTCTCTTATAGACAGAAAATAGCTCCTCAGTTTTATTCATTGGTTTCTATCAGGAAGTAGTCGGTAAAGTATGTGTCAAAGTATTTTATTCCCTAACATATACTCCCACACAGAACAAGAACCATGTTGTACACCAAGCATTGAATGTCATGACTCACAAAGTGAAAGAAAAGGAGAAAAAAATCCCATCTAGAAAGAAATCTCAAGCAGATGCATAGAATCGGGAAAATCCCCCAGGATAAGCCGTTACGGTGTGAAAGCTCTCTATGGTTATGAGCCGAGAACACGCTGCCTTTATTAAACATGGGTTTCATCTATGACAAATCTAGAAAGGTATTTCAGAGACGCAACACAGGTTACATCTAACTCAGATCCTCCTTTACGAGGTATCCATTGCTTTTAAACCATCGCAGCCGAGAACTCATGCTCTAAATTTCACCTTAGTATTCAAAGTTCATGTTTGATGTCATATTTACTACTTGATATGTTGTCAGTGCACACTTGAGCTTTAACAGGCTTACATTTCTCACCAATGTCACAGCCGCTGAGTCCAAGAGTCTTTTTGAGCAAAAGTAAGTCACAATCATGCCAGTGTACGTGAATCCTCAATTTCCTCTGTGAAACTATAAATGTTGCACTTTTTCAAGGAATTCACTTTATCACAACTTAAATCTTGACTAGTTATTAAGGCAGTAATTTATACATAGTTTGATAAAAGCCATCTGATATGACCACAATGGGGATAATATTTTAGGGTACACTAGGTACAGAAAAAGTCAGGCTGTTTATCATCCTCTTAGATCAGGACTGAAATATGTTACCAACTACTGAAAGGTTTGGTTTTTTAATGCAGGATTCAATCTCTAGTTCCTAGTGATGCCTCAGAAGGTAAAGCTTTTACCATCCAATCTGAAATGTACCATCTGTACATTTTAAAAGTTCCTTGTAAAAGATACAAGAACCCAAAAATTATTATTTTTGTGTGTGTGTAATAGAAAATATGCTGCATGTTCTATTTATAGCAGGTGTGACTGATCAACAAGACCAGTAAGGCCCCCCAAAAAATGCAGTTCATTTGTAATCATCTTTCTCTGCCACTACTGGCAAACTGACATTGTGAGTTCAGAGTTCACGAATGGATGGATGAAATTCTCCCAGTCCTTTTACAATAAGTTACTTTTTATAGTATTTACTCAGATTGTCAGATGAAAATTTACAGCTTTTAAAAGTAAATTTCCAGTAGCATTAAACAGAACTGCTCAAGGTCTGGTTAACAGCAAACAATTTAACTTACCTGTGTTACCTGACATAGTTTGCTTCTATGGTTTTTGTCAGTTTTTAGTTGGAAAGGCCAGAGCATTTTAGCAAGGTGAACAAGCCATCCAGAAAAGTCTGAGGGCAAATATTAATTCACCAGCACAGAGCGTATTAAAGATGGAATAGTTTGGGGGTTTTTTTTGTCCGCACCAAAACAATATCTGCTTGCAGATATCGTTTTGCTCTGTTCAGCCCTATTCACCAGACTTGCCTCCCTGTGATCCACTTCCCAAACATTACAATCAAGCTGAAGGATGACTGTTATCCATAATAAATCACAGTATTGGATGACACTGTTTCATTGGTAACTGTGAATTTTACCTTTACTGTTTTGTAATGGGATTTTATCTACTGTTTCTGCTGTAAATGAATCTGTTTTGCATTGCTTTGATGACATGACAACATGACAGTGCTTTGATGTTATATGCTGCCATTAAGTGTTATATTCTTGTCATAACATGTCACACTTAATGCCACCCTGTGTCATTGCTTCTGGGTGCACTACCTAAAACAAATTATTAATATACAAATATGTGAAAATGGCTGATGCAAACTATTGTTTAAAGCTATTATTATTTACATTTTATAGTCCATATTTTCAGTGACAGTAGCTCTCTGAAGTAATACTTATTTGGAGTTAAAGCTGCTACTTCAGCAGTAGGTATCAACTTTTTAATGTCACTTCCCTGCAAGTTATCCCAAAAGTAATTTAAACACTTTTAAACTTTTGCTTATATTTCATAGGCCCATGTATTTCATATTATTTTATGTTGAATAAGGATAGGCTGCTTGTTAGATGTGAGACGTTTTGGAGTGGTGACAAAACTTTTGTTTTCCAACTTTTTTTTCTACTAATTATAGCTAAATGAGAGCTTTCAGACCACCTAGTATTATCCTCCAACACTGTATCAAAGCACAATAAGTGCATCATAAACATGTCTCTGTTTGAATTCTCACTTGCTCCAAGCATAACCTCAGCAAGCCCTGACTTGGCTTTTTGAAAGCTATACAGGGACTTTGGGACTGCTGCATCTAGTCTGGTCTGTAAGAGCTTACACAAGAACTACTGTATCCAACCTCAGCTAACTCTGCGGTTTCTCCAGTATGTGCAGATGACCCCAGGATTTAATATTCTTATTTGCCTATTTAGTTCAAGACATGCAGCCAACGCCAAAGTTGTTAAGGCAAAGCAGTGATTTATTTAACCAATTAAACTTGGGGATAATTAGGTGGAGACAATGAGGGAGCTGTGTTGGGAATTTGTCCAGTATGCAGAGGTTAATGATAATCCTCTCTGAGATAAGTGCTATGTGACCAATGGGAGTTCATACTGGAGTGCCTGTTCCAGCAGACATCACTGGGGTCTCTGAAGTGCATAAATTAGTACTGGCCAACCCTTTGGCTGATATAATGTAACTCCCAGATGACACGCTCATTACTGTAATATCTCCTCTACACGACAATACACCCTTCTTCTTATTTGATCATGTTTATTTCAACCTGAATAGCTCTGGTGTTTTTCTTTCCGTTTTGCACCAAATTGTGAATAATGGAAGATGAAAACACAATTATTCTCTCAGTGCACATGGTGAAAATGAATTAATTCAATACAGAGAAATGGGGCCTTCAGTAACTAAAAATCACTGAGTTGCTTTTGCAGAGTTCAACATTATTGACAGAAATGTGTGCAAATGTGTTCTTTCTTCTGCATTTGTTCTTTCCACACAATTTTGTGTAATCACATTTAGTGGAATAATAATTCCCAAACTACAACATGAGTATCAGATGCAATCATATTCAGAGAACTGGGTCAAAGTTTAAGTTACTCTTACATAATCAGAATTAAAAGCCAATTATAGTGTTTAAAATAATAGTGGGTAATTTAATTCATTAGCTGACAAATGTGCAACATCCTTCCAGCTGTATATTATCACTGCTGCAGTGGACTGAAAGCCTGGCATGCTTTATTTGGATTTCAACAGCCCTGTTTTGTTTGATGGTGATCCATTTTTGACATTGTGTAAATGGCTTAAAAATCATCAAATTAGCATGCAGGCGCTTAAATTGCAAGAAACCTTAAAGAAATCTTAGCTAGCACGTTGGCACTGAGTCACTTTTGTTTGGTAGTTTAAAATCATCCTTCTAAGCATTGTGTTTATAAGTGAGGCCTTTGTGTCTGCTTGAACATGTATGCAGGTGTGAATGTATTCCTTCTATTATGTAACGGAGCTGTCCATGTAGTTCTTTAAACAGTACTGTCATCATGAACGCAAAAAGCGTCTAGTATGCCCAAGTCCACATGGGGAATAACTATAATGTTAAAAATGAACCATATTTGTTGTAACTACAGGAACAAAAGGTAAACAGATAAAGAATAGCATGGGGATGCAGACTGCTGGGTAGCCTTGAATTCCATAGGACTCTACACGTATCCTGTGAATCAGGTTTATCTGTCTCGCTATGAATGGTTAGAAAAGCAGACCGCACTCACCTGCTTGGAAAGTGGTTTGCTGCCCAGTGTGCAGAAACTCAAGTATTTCAAATTGTTGTTTACAACTAAGAGTAAAATATGACATTGACAGGCAGACTGATGGAGTGTCACTAGTAGTGATGGCACTCAACATTTTGGCAGACTTGCACAGCTTACAATTTGCCATTCAATTTGCCTCACACCCTTTACCTATGCTAATGAGCGTTGTGTTTTGAAGGAAAGAATAGGATTAGAAATACATGGAGCCTAATACATAAACCTTAAAGATTAAAATAAAAAATGAGTTGAACCCCAGAACTATTTTAGTTCCTTTCCTTCTTGAAGTGACGCAGACATAGAAATGTAAACTGAAGACTTTGGTCGTAAAGTAAAGCATTGTGATAAACAGAGCTGCCACAAGCATTCAGGCACCATTAGTTCAAAAATTTTCAAACAAAAGACTAGCATAAATACCACAAAAATTTAAAATGCCAACAACTAAGTATGCAAAAAGGTATTGCTGGCTGACATATGAAGGAGTGGTAAATACAGTCATGTGAAAAAGAGTCTTTCACAGAACTTTGCATAGACTCGTATCCTTAGTATGCACATTGGAATAAGGGGTTAGGTAGTAGCCAGGTACTACTAATCAAATGCACTTTATTTAGTGATCATCTGCATGTTTGACCACCTTAATAAGAGCAGAGATTTTTATATTTTGCTGATCTCGTACATCCTCCTGTGCGTTAAGATGTCCCAGTAAATTTACCTCAAGGTCAGGCTGTGCAATGCGCAGAAAAATCACCAACTCCTGGCTCTAATGTTGATGGGATGTGCCAAAAAATGGTAGTGACTCAACTTTCTATTGTATTTTAAAATAATCTTGTGGTTATTAAAATGTATTTTAGCACCTAAAGTCTTCTTTCCTTGGAAAAGCAGTAGCCATAGTTTTGTCAATAAGACCCTTAAATGGTTAAGAACCAGTAAATGATTTTTATTATACCTCCCTGTAAATTAGCTTTAATGTAGAAAAATGTGAAACCATGTCATATGATTGCTCTGTCATAAACACTATACTAGATTTTTTTTTTTTTTAATCAAATCAGCAAAGTATGTGTTTTTCAATCCTTATCTGTTGTCATAATGTGTTAGTAGTGGTCTAGCCAAAAAGAGCTTCCTACATGACAACTAGAGGTGAAGTAGGCACAGCTTATTTTGTGTCAAAGGAAAGCAGGTGCTTTTAGTTTCAGGACACATTCTGGGCAACTGCAATTACAGGCAATGGCTTAATGGTATAAAGGGCAACACTGTTGCCTCACAGCAAGAAGGTCCTGGGCTTGAACACACCATCTGGCCGAAGCCTTTCTGTGTAGAGTTCGATGTTCTCCCTGATTCTAAATTGCCCAAATAAGCCCTATGACAGAGCTCATAGTAGCAGAGCAAACCATTAAACCACAAGGAAAACAATCAAACTAAATGCAAAGAAAACTTATTTCCCATGCTCTCACTGTCAGGTAGTTAGAGCCACTTGGCTGCAGATTGCAATGAGCTCCACCTTCAGCCTCCTGTTTTACCAAATCAGGAAGTACCAGAGCAGCGATGACAAAGAATGTAAACCAAATGTTAAGGCATTTGGAATACAGTTTGGTGTCATAAAGCACGTTGAAACAAATGAACAATACTCTACAACCCCAGGAAGAAAACAAAAATGATCTGTATGATGAAGAGAGTAAAAGCTGATTTGTTGTTGTTGCAGTAGATAATTATTACCAAACTGTTATTTCAGTTGCATTGCTCTTGCTATGACTGTGACACTCAGTTACCCACTGAATAAATATATATTTGTTCTACAGTTTAAATCATTATTACATGATTTTGTAACCATTATAAGCCCTAATTCTGTGCAGAGTGCTGACAAGACTCGCTCCAAGGTGTCTGGAACACATCATTAATTACAGTCTCCTGTTGTCCCCACCTTAGCAGTAGAATACCATTATGTGCTAATGACTAAGCAAACATATCAATACCTCATCCCAGCTGTTGAGGATCTACAGTATTAACACCTCTACAGCCTAAGCGGTGAGTCACATCTTGAACCAAATGAAGGAAGTGCCTACCCTGATTTTCCTGTTACATACTTTACAAACAAGGATAAGCACCACTTAAAAGCAACACATGGATTTGAGTCAGAGCAGACAAGTGAGTAAGGGAGCGATCATAGTGTAGAGATGCATCACAAGTGCATCAGCCACTGTTACATTTCAAATACAGGTTTGGACTGGTCTAAGAAAAGGAGAAAAATCAGACTTTTATGATGGATTCCATGCTGTGGGGGAAAAATGACATCATGGCGTTTTGCATTACTCAGATAAACAGGGTGCACCAGTCTGCTCATGACGACAGGTTATATGATGCTCTACTGAGTACTGATTTTTAACACACACTCTCCAGGTAGTATATTTAAATTTACACAGTGAGCACACACATGGATATGGGGTAAGGAGCGGAAACTGCAGGTAAAAAGAGCAGTGAACTGGGATAAATAACTAGGTGTGCATTAAGCTGTGAAAATGTTTCCACATTATCATTTTCAGGTCAACTGAAAACGGCTGCATCTTCTCTTTTTTGCCCTATTTACAGTCAAACAACAAAGCTGCAGCACAGTAAACATCTGGTTAGGTGTAAAAAAGAACAAAATCTTATTTCATGGTTGGGATGTTACCTGACAATATAATGTTTATAATGTATACTTACACATCCATATGCTGTAAATACCTCAGTTCCTACTTCCTACAGAGGAAATGGCAACAATAAAAGAGACAGAGAATTTTTTTTTAGAAAAGGCCCGATTATTTGGTTATGATTAGATCATAAACAAAAACTAAATCCATCAATCTGAAATGTTTCAGTTCTTGTCTGAACATGCAGACAATGCAGCTAAAGTGCTTTAAGTAAGTGTTAACAGCTCCACAGTACGGAGCGATATGACTGCAATGCAGTTTTGCCAACATTGCAGTTTTTGTCTTAGTTTCATGATTGCAGAGGGGGCAAAAGTATAGACATTATATACTTAAGTATAAATACAAACACTTGTGTTAAAATATTGTGATAAATGTTGAAGTACAGATTCAACTTCTTGGGTCAATAAGTACAGATTCTGAAATGTACTCAAAATAAGAAAGCACAAAGTAGCTCTTTGGACGATGTTTCTGCCAGCTATTATTGCTAACTAATTGTACTATTAATAAAGCAATACTAGTACATGGGAATACAAACTTTACATCAATCTAAATTCTCAGCTTGAACAGTGAATGTGGAGCATGAGCACAGAAAAAGTTTTTTTATGGGTGACTCTGGTCATGTGACTGCATTACCAAAGCTGTTCCAGATTTTTCTGACCCATTTTAATTAACTTTAATTTAGTATAGCGTTATGAATAATGCATAAACTATATGATTGTGGTCCTATTGTCTCATTACATGTGCTAAACCCTGCCGATGAATGCACAAATAGGATTTAGGTTGAAACCGGTTTGATGTGTAAAGACACGCAGAGAGCAAAAACAAAGCAAAAAGACAAAAGAAGTTTTTTAATGTACTTTTAGGTACTTATTATGTGATACTTTCTATACCAAGTAATTTGATGAGAAGGTTCCTGTTGTGGCCATCCTCAACATCAATAAACTGCTTCCCAGACATGTTGGCCTACAGTCGGGCTTTTTCAAGCTCTACTGTTTTGGAATGTATTAGTTTGTCTTTCGCTCTGGAGATCCACTCTGAGCTTGACGGTCACTCTACCCGGAAATATTATGATCATTAATGGCATGTCAGTCAGGAGAAATTATTTCTTTCATCCTGTGTCCACTTTACCGTGAACACCAACCTGATGATTAATTTGTGGAGATTTAACAGTATTTGTTTTGTTTTGTTTGAAAATATGTTTTAGTTTTGAAAATTATTTTAGTCTGAGGAGAAACTTGGAGGTAAAATGCATTTGCAAATTTACCTAGCTTAATGTGAATATTCTGTGTAGGGAAGTCCTGGGAGAAGTGAGCCCTTCCTTTACCTGCTGCAGAAATTTTTCCTTAAACAGCTTCAGGCAGCCAGCTTCTATAGGTCAGGCTGCACCAGCCCAAACAAACAAAGGAAGTGCTGTGGGAGGAGGAGCTGCATGCTTACTCTCAGACACACATAGATTTCCTGACTGTAGGACTTCCTGAACACCTCACAGCAACAGGAATGCAGGCACTGACATTTGAAAACATATAAATAGTGATACTCCTTTTTAAATCACTAGATTAAGATGACTGACTAATAATAACTAATATTTTTATACATTATAGAAGAACAGGAAATTGCTGACAAATGCTGTAATTTTGCTGGTGCCAGCTCATTAGTTCTAAGCACATTTGCAAAAATAGCACAATCTGAATAAAAATGATCATCTGCTCCTTATGGCAGCAATTAAAAAAATGCAATTATTGCATTTATACCATTGCCAACATGAGCTGGCAATGGTAATAATAGTCACTGACTTTCAACCCCCACTTTCTACCATACATCCACTGTATTTCTATTACTTTGTTTTTAGATTTGTAACAACCAATAAAATCTATTAAAGCTATGACTTTAGTAAATGTTAAATTTGGATTGACTTTTTTTGTCTTATTTTGAAATGAAAGCACTGTTTAACTTGAGCCTCACTATGCATTATACATATAAGAAGACTGATTCCCAGTCAACTTGGTAGCAGAGACAAATTTGATGAAAGTGCTGAATTAAAGCAAGGGCATTAATAAAATTATCCATAGCTAAAATATAAAAAAGCAATCAATTATCCATTACCTTACAGCTCAAAACAACACAGAGAAGAGAGAAGTATGTCATGTGGTGTGGAGTGAGGAACCTGAAGGTAAATTTGTAAGTAGAAAAAGGTGATCTTTTTTTAAAGATGATTAAGTCAAAAACAATAAATCTAAAAACAGAGGAAAACATAGACAAAAAACAAACAAAACACAGAACCAAAGGAATTCCAGGAGTAACTAAGGTAGCCACATGGAGAACACACAAGAAACTGCTCTAAGTATGATGTAAGAAAGACCTGAGGCATACTGAAGCTTAAATTAAATTCTTGGAGTAATCAAAAAAGGTGGACACGACGGTGAGACAGAGATGAAACTAATCAACACAAGACAAGGAAGTAAAATAAACACAAGGCAAAAGAGACAAATGACTATCTAAAAGACTAAGTAAAGCAAGAAGTGAATAGAAAAGAGAATATAGAGAATTTCATAGTAGAGATACTAATAATAAAAGGAAGTTAAACTACAAAAAACAACTAAATTCAACTACAAACAGAAATTAAAACTAAGCACTAGTGATAAATACTAAGAAAAAACAAGAGGATAAATTACAGAAAACAAGGATACAAGGCATCAAAAAAACAGACTATGAGAAAAATAAGAAGATAAGATATAAGATAAGATATATATATATGCATTACTTGTAGGTCTTAAAACTTTAAAGCCTGGTATTTGGACAGTGACAGTTTACACAGTGTTGCCTCTGCATGCCATCTCTGAGGGATTTGAAATAAACAAATCAACAACAGGATTTTAACAAAAGCAGTTTATCAATGAACAGCTTTTTTATGTCTCCTGTTCCCCAGTGGTTCAAAAATTTCACATTTGACTGACAAGTAACTGGCTAGGTGCAACTTTTTCCCTGTTTCCCTGTTATTAACAAATTTACAGTGCAGAGATAAAAGATCTAAATACCAATCAATTCCACCTGTTAAATTATCATGAGCATTTGGCAGATTAACTACTAGGCAATTAAAGCAATGTAGATCTAAGAACAGGAGGCCATCATTTGGCTGAGAAACAAATAAATTGATGAGATAAAATAAGACACAAGGACACCCAGGTTTTTATATGGCTCCATTGCATTAACATCCGGTCTTGGGAAAGATACAGAACTTGTAGCTGTCCCCTTCCTTCTGAAGTCAATCATCATCTCTCTAGTCTTTGAAGGAAAACAGTGACAGAATGCCATATTGCATTTTTGTACAGCTGTTCTACAGATTTTTGTTGTTGATTTTTTTAAGCACAATCTCAGTTCAGTACAGTTGCTTTTTATTTTATATTGTATTTACAAACCAAAATGCACAAATTATTAACCACATGGTGAACCTGCAACCTTTGGGCCCCATATTGTACAGGATATCCCAGAGCTGTTATAGCATTGTCATATGTGTTATTATCCATATTAAGACAGTCAAGCACTTCAAATATCAGCACTCCACGCCAACCAACCACCGGTGGAGATCATATTGCACCTAAATGCACATGAGATGAATGTGACTGTAAAGTGACATCTGTGCCTTCTGTTCAAAAAAGTAATGAAGTGGCAAAAATAAAAGCCAAATATTGTTTTTACCTAATGTGTTTTAGTTTCCTTATAGTAACCCATATAAAAAGAAAAGACACAGGAGCTGATTTTGGTGTTTGGGTATGTGAAACTACTATTTATACTGATATTACCAAGTGATACATAAAATAGGATAGAAATAACAAAATATTGGTGATTTTCTTCTACCTAAAGCTTTACAGTTGGTGGGTCAGAATAGAAGTTTCTCATCAGTTTAATGCAAGATCAAAGCCAGAGTCATTAAAGTCAAACCATTATCAAGGTGCGATAAGCCCCTCAGGGTTGAGGGAGCATGAATATGCTCAGTAACGTCTTATTATCTACCACCAGAGTTACCTGATCATGGTGCAAGGGTCAAGTGGGTACCAACATCACTGACAATGGTCCTCTCGGGGTTGTTAAAAAGTCATATCATCTTTCATAGCTATCTGGTCTGTAGTTCTTTTCATGCATTCTCAATCATCCAGGTAAGTAAATCCCAAAAAGTTGACTCTATTCATCTGGACGTAGGCACGTCTGTTGAGCAATATTAGACGACAGAGTTGGATTAACAGACCAGCTCATCAGCCAGCAGTGACAACAACCCTTTCATTAAGTCTGTCCACAATTTAATATTTCCTCAGAGGCCATGGCCCGAAAAGAAACGAAGCCCCTGTCAGGATTGGGTTTTTGATTTTGTTTTTTGTTTTTAAGTCTGTTTTACTAAAAAGTTTATATTGCTTAGAGATTTAAAGGTAAATTGGTAACTACAGAAACCTATATCCTAGATATCCCAGCCAACTGGGCCACTAGAACACTGTTTACTAGAAAGTAAGTAAAAAGGAAGTAAAATTTATTTATATAGCACTTTTTTAAAACTGGAAGCTATTTCAAAGTGCTTCACATAGGAATATAAAAGCATATCAAACAAAAACACATATATGCTGTCACAGTTTACTTGTATTTTTTAAAAGTAATGTTTGGAGACCCAGACAACCACACAATAACCTACATGGAGATTCTGGACTTTGGGGCTCTATGTGTAAGTCAATAAACCTTTTAGTGGGTTTTTTGTATTTTTCTAGAAAACATGATGTGAAATAAAATCCAATGGGTTAAAAAAGGGAAGCTACAACGTCAGCATCTGTGGGTGCTCTAATTCTTGTGATGACAAACTGCAGGTAGAAATAAAGCTGACAGGGATCTGATGGGATGTCTGCACTGCTTAGTACTCGAGACATCAAAAAGACAAATGATTGTGTGTGACAGATGTCGGTGTGGGATATGTGGTATTCTAAAGAAATGAGTGTGCATTGCAATGGGAGATAAGTGGGGACAGAGTGAGGAGGAAAATGTATCTGTTTGTGTAAATGCACTGGGTGGGGGGGCAGAAGCTCACACTTCTGTGGCTATGTTTCAGTGATGGGTCATGAAAGGAAAGAATGCTGAGAAAGATTCTTATCAGGATCTGAAAAGACACGAAATGATAACAACAAGGACTAAAAAGAACAACAAAGGACAGCAACAGGTTTGGTTAAAAAGACTAGGAGGAAGTAAAACAAGTAACAATAGGTTTATGAGACAAACAGGTGAAAGCAAAGTTGGAAATTATTGATAAAGATATAAGTTTTTTTTATTTGCTCTTGTAGTTAAACCATGTATTACAAAGTTACCTCAGGTCACAATCCAGTTCCTGTTGTATGCAATGATGATGATGGGACAATAGAAATAAATTAGGTGATGCACAGTCACAAAGGTAGGAGGTGGGCGTAGATGGAGGAGTCAACAAAACAGAAAAACTGTGTTTTTCCTCTTTCAAACAAATTTAATCAGCAGTTCTTTTAACCACAATCACTTTATGACCTTGACCTTAGGTGACATCTTAAATTTGAGTACAGTGTTTTTGTAATGGATAAGGCCAAAGGCCTTTGTTACTTAAACCAAAAGGGGGAAAAAAGAGTATTTCTGTGTTATCAAAAAAGGTTGGTAATACAAAAGATACTCGTCAGGGTAATATTCACACGGTAGAAACAAGCGGCTAGTGTATTTTTTCAGTCTGGAGGAACTGTTCTTTAGTCATCACTGTAGGTGCTTTAGAAACAAAGATTTCTGGGTAACTGCCTAACTGACTTGAATGCTCCCCTAGGAACTACATACATTAATGGCTTTTTGCTGCTAACAGCAACGCTAACATAACATATTATCAAGCCGACAGCTGGCATAGCAAAAAGTAGGCTACAACCACAAGAAGTGGGACGACACTGTGAATGTAGAAGTTGTTTGTAGTATGTGACTTTCAAATAACAACATAATTGTAAGGATACATTTTGTGTTTTTATAATACACTACCAGTCAAACATTTGGTCACAACTTCTCATTTAACAGTTTTTCTTTGTTTTTACTACTTTACTACATTGTAGATACATAATGAAGACACCAAACATATGAAGCAAGATATATGGAAATATTTAGCAAAGAAAATATTGAAACATTTTTTATATTCTACAAAGTAGCCACCCTATGCTTTGTTGACAGCGCTGCGAACACTAGGGCTTCTCTCAATGAGCTTCATGATGTAGTCAGCTGAAATGGTTTCCACTTCACAGGTGGACCTTGTCAGGGTTCATTTGTGGATATTCTTGCCTTCTTAATGGAGTTGGTACCATCAGCTGTGTTGTGCAGAAGTAAGGTTGGTATTAGGGGTAGAGCCGAACCCGAATACGGTATTACTAATACCGTAATAACTTGTTTTTTACAAATACTTATTTTGAAGAAATACTTTAAAAAATATTTGTATTCGGGAACACGAAGAACTTTATATCAAAAATCTGAGTTTCTTTATGAGACCGCAGTGCATGACCGGATGAGTGAGTGACGTGTAAAAGGTGACTGACACAGGCTGCTCCACACAGTGACAGAGACGGCTCGGCTGAGCGATAAAAGACTGAACTGCATCACTATTTTTGTTGAATAGTTTGTATTGTAACTTAACTGGGTTCCGGAGGCAGTTTATAACTTTCGCGAAGATCGGGAGATTAATCAGTGATGCTGCATTATTGATGTCTGCAGTCGGTGCTCACATATTCGCTCTGTTCACGTAGCTCTGTTAGCTCCGTCATTTAGACAATAGGCTGTTGACAGAGTAACGTTAATGTTCGGTTTAAAAGGTTAAAACAATGCTTGTGTAGTTGTGTTGAATTGTACGCTTGTGGGAGTTATATGGTATATTTAAGTTACTCTGTCTTTTGCAGACAGCAAGGTATAGGCTATAGGCTAGTCAACCTTAGCATAGCTTCCCATTGTCCAGTCACTCATTAACTTAGCTAAAACTCCCCACATGGATTAGGTCAACCAATAGAAAAGAGCATTGCTGCTGCTGAGCCATCTCTTGTTCCTCCACCAGCCAAAAAAACTTGATCAAGTTCTGTGTGGAAGCATTTTACAGTCAGTGCTACAGATGAAACCAAACTGATATGAAATGTGTGCAAAAGTCAAATCAGCAGAGGCAGAGATATCAAACATCTGTCAACATCTGTTATGCATAATCACATGCACTTAAAGCACCAGTCCCCCCACATGCACCAATTCATCATCACAGTCATGTTCTGCCACTGCATGTCAGTTTCACTGTCTGTTCAGCGTCCTCCACCAAGCACGGGTGGTGGTTGGTTCATAATATTCACAATGGTATTTTATAAGTTGTTGGTTCTAACCATGGATGAGGCAATGGCTGTTATGTTATTTTCTTTTCAGTGACGTTCCTTGTTACATTTCATTGCTGGATTTATGGAAAAACTTCAACTAATATTGCATATCCATAA
>VUQR01003998.1:5318-17994 GCA_015108515.1 Hemichromis elongatus
AACTCCAGAAAAGAAAAGCCACCAGTCTGACAGGAGCATAAAGGAAACGATGGGAGTGTAATCAATCAAAAACACAGCCGCTCAAATAAAGGGAGACAAGAGACACCACCCGCCCACTAGAAGCCCGTCCCGACCACCACTGCTGACCTTCGTCATTGCTGCTAACTTTTGCCACCGTTGGTCTGCAAAGATCAAAAGCGCCACTCCAGGTCACCGATCAGGCTGCACATCTGATTGAGGAACAAGAGGTATAATCTATATTTTGGGTTGTTTGACCAATTTCAATGGACAGCAGATGCTTTGTCTGCATCATTACACTGAACAAACTAGAGAGACCGTAAACCCACGATGAGACTGAGTGTCCAGGGCCGACAAGAACAACATAAAGCCACACACTCACCTCTCTACCTTTTTCTTAAATAAACCCTTATTTTTTGCAATCCAAGATCAGGACTCAAGAACGGCCCTTTCAGAGCATGTGAGACACAAAAACACTCTATTTATCTTTCTTTTTTTTTAATTGGCATCTGTGAGGGGAATATAAAGCCACACTATGTCTACTGAATCACTCGAGACAAAGGAAAGTCTATTTGCCATGAGATCACCGGGATCACAGGGAACTCCTGGATGTTTTTTTGTATGGGCACATATAAACACATCATAGTTTGGATTATATCATGGTTTGGAAGCTTCACTTTAGTGTGACAGCTAGAAAAGCACACAAGAGCTGGTGTGCTTGGCAATATATCCACATGGAGACACATTCATATATGTATGAAACAAGCAAAAACAAACAAACGGGGAAAAAAGGCATTCAGACACCTGCTGAGAGTGAGGAAAGTTTCTTATGGCTCTTGCCCTAGCTGGCTCGCCTTTGCAACCTGGGCTGTGAATCCCAATGATGCTGCCTAAATCCAAAATGCATGCAGGCGCATGGAATACTTTTCTGATCTGTGTGAAAAATTCTGTTTTGACTTTCCAATCCCCAGAAAGAACAGGCAAGCATATAGCTGATAGGGATACAATGACAAGCCCAAGGACAATGAAGGCAGAGGGCATGTTTCCCAGCTGAATCACTGCCTTCATAATCTGTGAAAAGGCCACATTTCACTCCAAGGGAGACACAACATTCAAAGGGTGCCGGTCGTGGTTTGCGGAAGCCTGGCTGCAGTCACCGGCCACAGTGTGTGGTGATGCAGAAAGCCCTAATCTGCCCACACAGTGACCGTCTCCTCTGCAGATCATTGAGAGGCTGCCTGTCAGACACAGCAACGGGCGCATCTCACGGGAGCAATAGAAAGACCTGTGTAGGAGGACAAAGATGAGTGGGAGCACCCTGGGCAAAATCTTAAACCTGGACACAGCTGCCTTTTCTCAGATGTGAACAATGCTGCCTTTGTTTGAAGAAAAACTGCAGGGGTAACAACCATTTTGCTTTTTGCTTCGTTTTTTTTTTTGCAGCAGCAGGAGTTCAACAGACAACCAGGTCTGCCTCTCTCACTCTGCACTGTGCCTATAGGTTTCATCGTAAATACCCATAAAGCCCTGATAATATCAGAATAACAGCAAGTGACAATAATCCAATACAAGTTCGCCACTAATCCTGAAACGGGCATTGTCATTTTCACAAAGTGCAATTCTGTGTAATGTTTGGGGAGGTCATGCTCATGCTTGTTCTTTAATCCATTTTTTCCCTTTTATTCTTTTGGAGTGCAGGCGTCGAGTTGTCCGCTAGGTGGCGACCTTGGTCCGGTGCGGCTCGCTCACTCGGACTTGCCTGGAGCCGAACTACAAGCAGGATCAGCACAGTGAGAGTGCTGCGAGCGCACAGGACCTAGACTGACGCAGTGCATTTCACTCCCATGCTGGAGAGTTCAGGAGCGCTTTCTGCAGTTAGTTAAGGTTTTGCTTTTTCTAAACCCCAAACACACACACACACACACACACACTCCAGGCAGATTGTATCTTGTAGCTCAGAGTCACTGAGTTGGACACATGTGCGCTATGATCCCCAGTCTCGTGCGCCTGAACTGTAGTGACCACTGTTTGGTGTGTGCAGAGGCGTGTGCGTGTGTGAGTGTGTTGGGGGGTAGTTAATGATTATTTGCCCCCCTCTTTTCTCTCCCCAACCCCAGTTCTTCTCGTTTCCTATGTGGATTGACGGAGTCCGCGTCAGAGCGCACGGAGTGGACCCGCCTCCTGACTGTGGAGCGCTTGGTGCGTTTCTCTTCCCCCTCTGTCCGCTTCAGACCCATATTCCACTGGGAGAGAGAGGAGAGAGAGCGAGGGAGTGAGTGAGAGTGTGTGTGAGTGAGAGAGAGAGAGAGAGAGAGACAGCAGGACCTGGGAGAAGAGCACCGAAAGAAAAAGAGGAGAGGGGAAAAACGCAGCACCGACACAAATGGCACTCATGGCAGGGATTTTGTTGACGGCTACTTTTCTTATTTCTGGGATTTCTACATCTGTTTCTTCGACACGGATATATCCCCCAAATGAAGGTAAGGTCGCTGGGAGGAAAATGAACTGCGGCGGGACTTCATCCCCGCTCCCCCGCGTCTGTGCAGCGTTTGCGCCGCGGAGGCTCACTTCGCCGAGCCCCTGTAGTTGCGAGTGCGTGGAGCCGCGACGAGTTGGGTCACCTTTACGCACTCAGCGGCTTCTGTGGAGCTTTTGTCCGAGCGAAACTGGAGTGAGAAGTGCCTGACCGAGCGCGCAGCGGTTGTTTTGGACTCAGACTTCGATCGTGCCAGCTGTGGAAAGCCTGGGAGTACTGATACTTTTGCCCCCCTCCCCTCCACCCATACGTGCTGTTTTCTGTAGGACAGTGAAGGGGACATCTGCGAAAAAATAATAACCAATAAATACAAAAAAAAAAAAAAAAATACAATTTTCCAAAGGACTTCGAACAAACGCGTGTCGGAGAAGAGAAATTAATTGAATGTATGAGTCGGTTTGTAGACTCGCAAATCCGCCACACATCCGACTGACAAAGCAGCTCTTAATCCATCATTTTCAGAAGCATCCGCGGCGATGTCTCCTGCTGTCACTTCGTCATTTAAGGGGAAAAATCCGAATAAATTCTAAAACTCCAGCTTTGCTGCCTGACGCATCAGATTGACGCAGACACAACAAAACATTTATCGTCGATTCATTTATAATTTTTGCTGATGATGTGTCAGACAAGAGTTTACTTAAAATGATCAAGTGTTAAGCTAAGAACTATTTAAATGAAGTGTGGCGATTCTCATACAAAACATGCGCTCGGAGGGTTTCGGGGCTGGAGTCGCTTGCTCGGGTCCCGGAGCGCAGGGTGTTAAGTCCGCTACAGATGAGACTCTAACCCAGTTTCTACCGCAAACAATAATAAAATCAATACTTTATTTTATTAAAGACGAGCCAATTAGTTGCACGTCTGTCCTCTGTCGGGCAGTTTGTGCGTCTGTCCTGCTCGGGAGAGCAAAGCTGTCCACAGTGAGAAACCCCGAGCGCTGTTTAGTTGGGACTGAAAGAAATAATTCAAATTTAAACTCAGTCTTCAGTGTTCACAATCATTTATTTCATGTGATTAGATGCTCTGATTTTTATTTAATTACTTTTTTTTTTTTTTATATTACATGCAGCTGATTAAACTTTTCCCCTCAGTGAGAATTTGAAGGAACCGCAAATATAATGTACTCTTTCTAATTTTGATCTCTATTTAAATTAAAAATATCTGCGTAAATTTTTCTTGTGCGTGATGTTTTACTTTTCTTTGTAGGCAACATTGTGTTCGGTTTTCGGTCTGCCAGTGCCCCCCACCCCCGTCCCCGTCCCCCTTTAAAAATACGTTTATTTTTCGACAAAGTTTACGCACGAGGATACAGTCAAACACGCTTACAACCGACGGTGAGCAAACGATAAAATCACGATGTGAAAGGCTCCGGGGGAAACGCGTTTGTCGTTGATAGAAGATCCCTTTGCTTAACGAAAATCAATCAAACGACGTCCCTAAGGCACAGCAGGGAATTACGCAGAACAAAGCCTTCACATGTACATCTTTTGTAACACTCACTGACCCACCGTTTTTATTCCTGAACCATCATCATGAGAAGATGTCTTGACTACATAAATCGCTTTAAAGCTTTGTGTTGTGTTTGCTTTAATTATTAAAAAAAATAGGAAGCCATTTCTCTTCCTCAGTGTGTAAGGCCTAATTGAATTATATGCCAGTGCTGATGTTGTGTGGATGGTCTGAGACTGCATGCTCACTTCTCTCATTCTTGTTTTCCAGTCACGTTATTGGACTCCAGAGCTGTACAGGGGGAGCTAGGATGGGTCTCCAACCCGACAGAAGGAGGGGTAAGTGCTGCAAAGAAGTGTCCCCTTGTTAGGACGCATGGTCCCCTATTGGGAAAAAATAGAGAGATGATATCCATTGTTGGCAAGAGCTGTGGAGTGATCCGCCAAATAGATACACAGCCCCCTTTGATAAGATTCTGTCCTGGAGAGCATTTTATGGGAATATCTTTGTTGTTGTATTGTGTGTGTGTGTGTGTGTGTGCATCTGGGCTCAGGGTTAGATCATTTCATAAAAAATTGATTAAATTCAAATTTTTATCTTATATAGAGGCCACCTGTAACCCACCTCGAGACCTATATCGTATTGAGGAAGCCGCTTTGAGAACCATGGGCTGTGTAAGCACCCAAATAACCTCCCAAGCTCCGTTCCTCTTTCTCCTCTGCTCCCCTCCTCTCCAACCACTCTGTAATGGTCAGATGCAGGGACCGATACTCCAGCGGGCGTCGGGTTTCCTGAATAGACCGTGGATTGAATCGGCCTTTGTGGAGAAACTTTATATCCCTTTCCACCATTGAGTCGAAGCGAGAGGGAGAGGGAGAGGAACTTGGCAGCTGAGAGAGGGTCCTCTGGAATGGATGAATGAGGGGGGGAAAGTGCAGTGGGGTTCAGCTATTGCCTGCAGTATGACCAGCTACAAAGCAACGGGGAATAGGATCGACAAAATGTGCGATCTCTGGTTCTAATTGGGCTACAGTGGCTCTGCTAAAAGAAAGAACACGGGTCGCAGAGAGCCCCGCGGTGGCCACAAGTGTTAGATTTTAGTTAAACGTAAGGCACATGCAATGCCTTAACCCAGCCTCAATGTGACTGTAGAAGCAGGTAAACATGTTACAGACACATGCTCGGAACTAACCCTCACCCTAACTGGCCTTTCATAAATGAATAAGTAGGTTTTGGTGCGTAAGATACAATATTCAGTTTTTGTCCTCTGATTCCCCAGACTTGAAAAAAAAAAATTCAAAGGCCAATAAATAAAAATCAAAAATTTTAAAAATCACAATTCGTCAAAGCTTAGAGGTCAGGGTCACTCAACTGACACAGGGTTAATGATGGTCAGCCAGAAGTCACTTCTTCCATTTGCCTTGCTTGCACAAATGTGATGAAGACCACAATTAAGCCTTTTAATGTTTTATGAAAATTAATACAAATTAGCAACCGCCATGTCAGCTAATGAATATGAACCCAGGGGAGCAGGATCTCATCTTGTGCATCTGTTGCGGGCTCTGTTGTCGGCCTCTCTAAATGAACTTGATCGGTGCTGCGCTCTGGTCCTCCCCTTAGCCATTTTATCACAAACAAGTGATTGACAGGGTCCCGGCAGCCGCGCAAAGCCTGCATTCACCCTCTCATTATGACCAATTGGTCTTATTCTCCCTCTTTCTTGCTATCGGCGGGGGGAAAGGTGCAGCGTTATCTCAGCGGTGCTTGATTTCCACAACAAAAGGGGGGCTGAAGCCAGAGAGCAGGAGGGAAATGATAGACATTTTTCTAAATCCTACAGCCATAGCTATAGCATTATCCCACCACTCTGCTTTGGGGAAATAAGGCTTTAATCCAGATTGTTTATGATAAGGCATCAAGTAAAATCCGGCAGCCTGACTTACATCTTTCACTTTGACTGTTATGGGGGGGGGGTTTGTGCAGTTTTCTAAATGGCTTAAACGACAGCAGCCGAAAGCTTGTCTGCTCTTGTTTACAGACCAGCTCAGTAAAAGACTCTATTTAAAACACACGGTGAACCAGAGGCAACGGGCTGCTCCAAGGCTCTCGAGAAATACTTGCGTTTCCTCAACGGTGCCGTGTCGAGAGAGGAACTTTATCACGAGTTAAACAAACATTCTCCCTCTGCATAAACTAAGCCAGACCACGCCAGGCAATCTGTGCACCCCGCGCGCAAGCTCATACTGACATCAGTGCCAATCATGTGTGCAGATATTAAGCAGGCACACATTAGGTCATTAGCGTTCTTCTAATGCCTAGGTGTGTGTGTGTGTGTGTGGGTGTGATGAAGATTTTGTATACAGCTCACCAAGTAATTGAACTGTAGGCATTGCTCAGCTAGAGACCTAATCACATATTTCTTTCATAGTGGAGGAGAAGCAATAAATATTAATATCGTTGCACAACTCTATTAGGTGTCATTCATAAAACATTCATTAACTGAAGCCATTGACGAACTGTTCTGCTTGGCTAAACTACCAAAATGCTCTTTTGCACTGTATTGCTTGGCACAAACTGGCACCGTAAAATATGTACCTAGTTGCTTAATTAGGTACATATTACACATTGGCAGTTAGCAGAGCTTTTATGTCTGGCATTTTCTAGATGTTCTTAACAAATTTTCTTCTGCTGTTTGGAAAATACCATTTTCACAAGCAGATTTAACGTTTAAACTCTCGACATCCACCCGGTCATAAGCGAACCACTTAGGGTTAGGTTGCTGAACAAGCACAGTTTCATAAACTGATAGATATAACTTTTCCAATTAGCTCTTCAATGCATTTGGCCCTCTGTTGAACACTTTTTATTTGGGAAAGCTAGAAGATAGAGGAAAATGCCATATAAAGGGATAGATGTAAAACAAACACTAACCCCAAACCAGTCACTGGTGACCTGGTGGAGATGAATGAAGATTAAGAATTTCCCTCTGGGATTAATAAAGTCTCTCTGATTCTCTGATTCAGATTTTAACATTTTAATTATTTGTTTACTTTCCCCAGTGGGAGGAAGTGAGTATTATGGATGAAAAGAACATCCCCATTCGGACGTACCAGGTGTGCAATGTCATGGAACCCAATCAAAACAACTGGCTCCGCACTGACTGGATCCCCAGAGGAGGTGCCCAGCGAGTCTACATTGAGATTAAGTTCACTCTCCGAGACTGCAATAGTCTCCCGGGTGTCATGGGAACCTGCAAGGAAACCTTCAACCTTTACTACTACGAGTCCAATAACGACAAAGAGCGCTACATCCGAGAGAACCAGTTCGGCAAGATCGATACCATCGCCGCAGATGAGAGCTTCACTCAGGTCGACATTGGCGATCGTATCATGAAGTTGAATACAGAAGTCCGGGATGTGGGAGCCCTTACTCGGAAGGGTTTCTATTTGGCTTTCCAGGATGTTGGGGCTTGCATTGCGCTTGTTTCTGTCAGGGTCTTCTATAAGAAATGTCCTTTAGCCGTGCGCAATTTGGCCCAGTTTCCAGATACCATCACTGGAGCTGATACTTCTTCACTTGTGGAAGTTCGTGGTTCATGCGTGGATAACTCCGAGGAGAAGGAGGTGCCCAAGATGTACTGCGGGGCAGACGGCGAGTGGTTGGTGCCCATTGGGAACTGTCTGTGCAACCCTGGATATGAGGAGCGCAATTCAGAATGTCAAGGTAAGCAACTGATATTAGTCTATGGCATTATTTTGGGCTCCTTTCTCGATTTATAGACCACTATCCCCCCCTTCCTTCAGTCCTGTTCAACCTTACAATATCCTGTCTCTGTTTCTTTGTCTTTATCGCGTATGTTTTGTTCTCTTTGTTCTTCTCTCTCCGTTGGATGTTTTTATCTCCTTTTGCTCCCCTGCTCTCTACAGCCTTCTCTCCAGTGTTTGGTTGGGTGATAGAAGCGGAGATGACTGTAAATGGAGTAATTAGTGGGCCCACTGGGAGGTGTTGTGCAGTGGGATGCATCCCAGGAGAATTGGTGACATAGAGAGAGGACACTAGTGCTCCAACTGGTTTGCACTAACGCTGTGTCTTTTACCCCCTCCCCAAGCTGTTCTTTCTCTTATTCCCTATAGAGCTCCAAGCTGTGGAAAAGACACAGACAGCTTTAGAGGAATAGAAGGAGAGAGAAAAGGGTTTATAATTCCAAGCAGGTATGAGAGGAGTAAAAATACAGAGCTGGGAGATGCCGCTGAAATAGTTCTATTTGGTAGGAGAGGAATAGCCCTTTGTGGACAATTATTCTACTCTTGGCTTGCCGTGATCCTATACCAGGCAGTTTGATGAGGTTTTAAGGTCAGCGCAGAGTTCTCCCCCGTCAGACTTTTTAAAATCACAATCATGATAGAGCATGAAGCCTTTTGGTGAATTTAAAATGATCATAGGAATGCCTATCAAAAACACGCCAATAGATCCTTCAAATTTCCGTCGTTTTCCAAGCTCTTCATAAATGGCATTTTTGATTGCCTCTGACCCACTTTAACTCGCTTGTTTCATTGCATCCAGTGGTCTGTGGCTTATGATATACAGTACTGTGATGTTAATATCATCTAGTAGGATTAAGCAGCTGTTTTGTTGATCAGTCTTTTGCCAAGCTGGGGGCACACTTGTGAGCTGGCCAGATGAGTCGATGCCAGTTCTGCCGTGAAAGTTTATTGGTAAACCCCAGATCGCCACCACCCACCAACATCACACACAGAAAGCAGCGGGCCGCAGCAGTGAGGGGTCAGAGGCTGGGCACGGGTGATTAACAGTGGGACGGACTACTACACCTCTGCTAATTTACGAGGCAGCCTTTATCTCGGAGGACTAATTGCATGACAAACAGGTCTGGTGATTTAGGGCTACCACTGGCTGCTCGGGGGTGGGGGAAAGGCAAAGGGGTTCAAGTAGTCACAGATGGAGGTTTGTGTGTAGTTCAGAGTTTATTTGTTGATGTATGATCAGTAAGAATTCTCCTGGAGTGTTGCCACCTCCTCTGGGGCTAAACGGCTCCAGCCAGGTTTCTATACCCAGAGTCATTTTTAGAGAAGCCGAGACAGAGATTGGCGGATTGAAAGAAGAGGAGACGAAAGCAATCAGTTTACCACAACAACCTCTTATGACTCAGTATGAGAACCCTGATCTCATCTTGTATACCATGACTTCCATTTTGTTGCATCATTGGAAATGACTTCTTATCTCTTCCCTTTAATTCTCGTTGAGATAAATAGCTGTTATAGCCATCGTAGAAGGCAATAAACGACTTGGAAGCTTTGATTTTATGTGACTAATGCAGCATTGTAGTGTTTGCCAGCTTGGCACCGGCACTGTTGCTCAAACCAATATATCCATTTAGTCCCCATATCACTGCATCTGCTTGAGCTTGTTTAAGTTTACAGTGCCAGTACGCCCACTCCATTCACTTTTAGCTACAGTTCTACTCTCTTTCTAAATTTCACTTTCAGCTGGATAACATGTGTTGGCTTTATTTTGAGTTTGGGTCAGGGACTTGTGTGTTATAAGGTGCTGGTCCTCAAGTGCACAGATGAGCTGGTTAATATTTCCCCTTGTGATGGGCTCTTGGAGGGGGGTGGGGGCTTTTCTATGCCCGTGTTGGCAAACAGACTCAGGCAGAGGTTTGGGGTTTCTTTGTGGTGAGGGGTGATATAAAGGAAACAGGAGTTTAGGTGTTATTTTTTTCAGTATTGTTTTGCTGCATTGAAAACATGTATGAGAGTGTCAGCCTATGAGGTGGCTTGATAAAGTTCAAATTGTTTTTGTTTAAAAGGTTTTCTTTGGTGCAGTTGTGTGAGTGGTGTGTGTGTGTGTGTGAGAGCTTGTCCTGTGTACGTGTAGGGTTACAAGGGCACCCTGGCCCCTGGTTCCCAGCCCAGGATGAATGAGCTCCCCTCCATCATTGTTTGGGGCAGCAGCGGAGCCGTCTGAGACCGCTGATGTTTGAGGGGGAGAAGGATTTAGAGGGGGAGCTGACGGGGGATGTAGGACTTGTATTCTCTACCCCTGGCAGAGGTCAGGGGTCATCCCCTTCCGCATCCATCTTACTGCAGTGTATGACAGGGTTGGGGATCCAGGATTGATTAAGATGTCAGGGTTTTGACAGCTGTGGTAGAGGGAGTGTGTATGGGTGTCTGTGCCTGAGCTGGACCTTGGGTGACTAGGGTGTATAGCCAGGGCCAAGGCAAGAGGGAAAACCAGGGCACTGTGGGCCAAGGGGCCCCTTGATCTAAGGAGAGGGGACTGTCTGTTTGTGTTTGGGATCTCGTTCCCTGTTAACCATCTCGCCTACTCTGTGGGGAGGGCGCGGGGGTCAGCGTGTTGTCTCACTCCTCATCTGGTGAGGGGGTCCCTGCTGTTGGAGGTGCATGAGTGTCTCTGAGGTAATGCAAGGAAGAGATTGGTGGGCACTTTGGCCCATCGTGTATATCATTATGGGGAAATGATAATTGCCCGCTTTTGTTGACTAGAAGATTGATCGAAATAAAGATTTTGGCAGTAGTTTTGTGATGACTTATTTTTCCATGACAATCAAATTTGAAGTAGTTTCTCTCGAAGCTGCTTCTGTTGGCATTTGTGTTTGTTGGTGATGACTAGCTTGTTTGATGTGTGAAGTTGACAGATGCTTCTGACACTGCAGAATGCTTGCACATAGTTGAGCTGTGAAGTGGTCACCCTTAACCGCCTCTAATCACAACACAAACAAGTTTCTACGTCTTTGTGAGCTTTCCCTAGACCCATATCCTAATCCTAACTATCAAAACTAAATGCTCAACCTTTAGTGTAATTCTGCTGTAAATGCAGTTTTAACGTGATTTCGATTAATCAGCTGTTTGGTCCGTCCCACAGATCAGACAGAAGCCCCTCCCTTGCATGTTTAAAACTGTCAGAGTGTCTGAGAGAACATTATATTAACTGAAGCTTACTCTGACTTTACAAAGACCCTAACCCTTTATTTTAACCAGGTTTGAATACAAAAATGTAATACCGCCCCAAACCCCTGCTTGGACGCACCTTGCTAAAAAGTTTTATCTTCAGGTGGGCGGAGTTCCTTTGGTTACAGAGAGGTGGTTATATGAGGATATCACTCTCTGTGATATCACACAGAGCCAAAAGTAGGAGAAAGTGTCTAAAACAGAGAGTTTCAAGCAGTCTGAAGTCTGAGCTTTTTGCTCATGAGGATTACTTGTTCTTACACTGACCTCATTATATATTATTATTGTAGGGTCTTTGCCATTATACATAAAGCAACTTGAGGCATTTGTGTTCTCTTTAAATCCGGTTTGTGCACGTGTGTGTGTTCAGGACCCGATTGTGATGTCAGTGTGCGATCAGAGCATTTTTGCCTCAGCAGTCTTTGCTGAGCTGGAAACTCTCATTGGTATTGGATTAAGAGGTTTTACGGATGAAGTTTCTCTCCTGTGCTCCATTCATTATGTGTGTGTGTGTGTGTGTGTGTGTGTGTGTGTGTGTGTGTGTGTGTGTGTGTGTGTGTGTGTGTGCGCGTGTGTGTATCTAGGTCTTCCATTCTCTCCCTCCCTCTGTTGACAGTGTTAAATATGCGCTTGGGAGCATCATTCTAAATTCACCACGTAATTCTATTTAGCCCGCCGGTCCCCAATGGCTTTAAATCCACAAACTCAGTCCCTTGTTCAGGCACCCTATCACCACTCCCCCAACCCCTGTCTTGCTCCTTTTCTTCCTTCTCTTCTGCATATACACAAATTAAGCATTTGCATCTTCCTTTTGGTCGTCTTTTTTTTCTGTCCCATGTCTTCTGTCTCTTCAGATTTCCTGTTGCTTCAGCGGCTATTCACAAGCGTTCCTCCTCTTTTCATACGTCTCTTTCTCCTTTCATAGTCCTCCATTTTTAGTGCCGAGTTTCTGTAAGCAATTTTCACCCATTCACACTGTCTTTTTCCTTCTTTTCTCTTCTTCTTTTACCCCCCCCTTCTCTCTGCTCCGGCCGTCGAGGTGGTTAGTGTTTGTCAGCCTGTCTCTGGTGGCAGCAGCAGGAAGTGGGCTGAATAATGAGATTACCTTCGCTGTGGGGAGGGAGGCGGCACACCAAACATCATCACCCGTCACTCTCCCAGCGAACACACATGCGCGAGTGACACTCAAGAGGGTGCGCACAAACCCCAGTAATCTACATCTTGGGATAAACATGTGCCACACGTATGGTTGTGAAAAAAAAAAAACTATATATCTGAGCAAATGCATAGAAATAGATGAAGCAGCGAGACGTATGCACACGCGCACTCACAATCTTTAGTTTTGCTTTCACGCGCACACAGACCCACACTCCGAGCAGAGTGCAGCAGAATGGAGGTGAATGTACTCATCACTCTCGCTGCCACCAGAGAGGCTCATTTTGTGCCGCTGAATAGAGACGAGGAACGGAGGCTATTACCAACCGAGAGCAGCGAAGAACAACAGATACAGAAAGAGAGGACAAAATGTCTCACGAGAAATCCTCCACCGCCTCCTCCCTCCTTCCTTGTTCCTGCTGAAATAATTGCTTAAAGGATTTTTAAATATTCTGCTGTTGTTTTCCTCTGATTAAAAGGAAGAAAAAAAAAACAGTCCTCTCAGCTCACACAAATCTTCCCTCGACTTGAA